>JAOYSI010022249.1:23180-34512 GCA_025775065.1 Hiodon alosoides | reverse complement strand
GGCCGCCCCCCCGCCCCCCCCCCCCCCGCCCGCCCCCCCCCCCCCCCCCCCCCCCCCCGCCCCCCCCCCCCCCCCCCCCCCCCCCGCTGGGGTCGCACAACTTTTCAATTTGAACAGTATTTTTTTTTTTTACCACATCCTATCCGACATCCAACAAGTTAGCAAGCTGATGCAGTCTGCTTCAATGCAGTTGGATGTGGCGGTTGTCCTGCTAAGGGAAAATAAAAACCTTGCTTACCAGCTACAAGCATATTGGCTTTGTTGCAGCAAATGCGAATGCGGAGGCAGTCCTGAAGCAGAAAAGGCTGAGAATCACAAAAATTCACTTCACTCATGGAACTCCTGAAGAGCTGTTTAACGAAGCCATGAAGATACTGGGAACCTCATTTTTAATTGCGATTGTGGATCCAGCTGCTGCATCTCTGGAAGAGAGATTCATCAGCCTGGGAGAAGTGAGGGACAAGTTTAGAGTACTTCTGAACTTCAGAACTATCAAATGAGGAGCTGTGTGTGGAGCACTCTGCAACACCTGCGTTCCAGTTCTGAGTGCTCTAGGTTGGAGGACTTAAGCTGTGGTGAAGAGTCAGAGTGCAATATCATTTCAGTAATGTGAACCATTTCAATTTTTATGTGAAATAGCTAACTGTCAATAAAACAGCGCCGGCTTGATGATTAACAATATAGATAAATATAGAATATAAATATTGAATATTTATCTTTTTGGGGAAATGCATGCAGCCTGTATATTGTTATTGTGTGGTGTGGGATGGGATCTAGATGGCAGGACAAGGCCGTTTCAGAAATTCACAAAGCTCTGACTTCTAGGATCACACAATCCCACTATGCACCACTCTACATGATTTTTTAATAAACTCCTAGAAGACCTTTTATAGTGATAAAAAAATAAAATAAAAACAGCTTGTGGAAGGCCCTCATGTCTTATTGAGTACCCCATAAGCACCTCCCCCCCGTGGTTCCTAAGTCTTGCCCAGAGTGACACCTCATCTGGCCCTGGAATACAGCCAGGGGGAGACAGGGTGGTGGGTACTTTCCTATAAGCATGCCTTTATACGCATTAATTTACCGTAGCAAATTTAAGGAAGGATAGATGAATTGCCTATGTGATCTTCTCTTGACTACTGGAAATGCATACATTTTACATATGAAATGTTTTAGTGGCTGTTAAATACTGTAGTGATTAAAAGAATACTGACATGGATGTTAAAGGAGGACAGCAGTTATATCTTAGAGATGGCCATGAGAGAAAAATGGAATCTAAATTGTTCTTACATTTAATTCCATTGTAATGCCCATGTACATTTACATTTGTTAAACAAATACAATGGACAGAAAGCTAAATTAGTTTTATTTTTCTCAACAGACTTCACATCCCTGCACACCGTATGGCGAGAACAGATGAATTAACTTTCCGCCTAAGAGGATATATATTTGGAACACTTTTTTTCTCTTGCATTCATCCTTCACATGTAACCATAGCATTTGACTAATCTAAAATTGATTAAATAGCTTGTTCTTCTGACTCATAAATTTGTACTATTCCACCTAGAAAATTGTTGAGCATTAAGCAGAATTATGCCATCTTGTCTGCATGTCGATTTTTGCAGCATGAAATTGCAACAATAGATTTGAAATAAATTAAAGCCAGTGTTTACCAGAAAACATGGTGTATAAATGAGGATAATTAGCTAAGACAAAACTATGAATTGTCAGAGTACAATCCTTGCTGAAATGATAATGTTTAAAGGCACCAAACCCATACGAGTGCAAGTAGCTATATGTAGAGTTTGGCATTTTTGACATACAGAGTGGTAAGACACAGGCATTTGATGCAGGGCTATTATTATGATTATTATTATTATTATTATTATTTTTATCATTATTGTAATGGTAAAGAGGAATGGAATGTGAATTAGAGCTCACTGAAATATTCGACAGGAGCAGTTCTTTTCCACACGGTTTGGGCCCGACAACATCTTGAATTCAATTAGCTACAATGTTATGTTAGAACATACATATACACTATATAGTACATTTTTTCTGTACATAATATATTACATCCCATGTTGCTGAATTTGCATGGAGCTTTTCAGAATTATTGTGGGTGACATTTTATGACTATGAAATAGGATTCTTTTATCTAAAGTCAGCACAGCTTAAGTTTTAATGTTTTAGCTTGCTTTAAGGGTTGCTTGCTTTCTGTCTTGTTATGTTTAATTTATAAAAAATGTATTCCTGGAAATTTTTCCTGTAGTTTGCCCCCGCCCCCCCCACACCAACCCAACCAAAGAGCTTTCTGCTTGCCTGACACGATTTCTAAAATGATGCCTTCTGCATTATCATATATAAACCATCCAGCCTGCCCTCCGGTGTCTTGGACTGAGCTTTCATTTATTTCCAGAAAACTTTTTCTTTCTACTTTTTTATTAGTTTGCGTACACATGTTGAAAACTTTGATGTGGCTCTAGCTGCTCTTCTGTGTATTAATTATTAAATAATTTTTTTTTTGATACTTTTGATACAAGTAGCATAGTGCTGCTAAAAGTCAAGATTCCAGATTGACAGGAGTTTCCATACAGGTATATGGGGTAATTATACAGAAACAGGCCTGCGTTTGGGAGGAGTGACTACAGCACATACGTTCCTTAACTTGGTTCAACAGCCCGACCTTCTAGGCCATTCAATCAGCCTTCTGTTAGCGGGAAGGCCTGCTGTTGTTAGGCCTTCTGTTGTGGTTGGGGGGAACAGTAGTTTACTCGTCCAGTCTAAACGAGTAGTTACCATTTGGACAAAATAACTGAAATCAAATTGTATATGAAATCACAAAGTGAAACACAGTATGCCAGAATTTTTATAAAATAAAAGAGTGAAGATGTCAGTAAAAAAGTAAGCATCCCACCATTCAGGGGACAGTGAAAATGCTGAAAAGGTCAGAGATTTTGGTATTTTTAGAGAGCTGACAGTGATGGCTGTATCCGTCCGTAACACTTTGTTGAATTCACCTTCAAAAAGCCTACATAACACTCTCAGAAGCTTGAAGCAACACCTGACATAGAATGGCATGACAATCTATGACAACTGATGACACTTGTTTTCTGACATACAGTCATAAGGCATGGCATAGTGCAACGTATTGGCAACATGAAATGGTTAACGTATGTAAGTTAGCGTAGCACACTTGATTTGCTAGGTCCTTATGTCACCTGTCATAAAAATGTGTGCATTTGGACACCACAGACAATTACTTCACCTGCTGCTGACTTCTACTTCAGCATCAGTTAAGTTTTACCCGTCAGTATTACCTTGCCACGAGCCTAGGTGTCATGTCACATATGTATAATGGAATCCACTGATACGTGTGTTTATATCGATTTTTTATTTTTTATTTTTATGATTTTTATTTTTTATGATTTTTCCCAGATCACTTGTATATCTAATATAACAGCGGTTTCCAATCCTGGCCCTGTCGGCCCCCAGCAAATGCTGGTTTTTACACCAACCATTCAGAATCGATAGAGCTGTTCATTTTAATAACTTTGACTTATCAGGTGAAAAAGAAAATCATTCTGTTGTGATTTTGTGATTTTAGAAATACAAGATGGACAAAATGAGTTGTCGTACACGTCAAATGAAGCGATACTTGTTCTACCCGTCTTAACAGCTATGTAAACTCCTAAGACAGCTACATTGCATTACCATCTTAGCTTGCCATTTTCTTAGAACATTTTTGGTCACATAATATTTATTTTCAATTTACAAATACTTTGTCATTGAGAATTTAAAAAACATCAGTTCTGCATTAAGTTCAGCATAAACTACTGAAAAATATTTAAAGCTGTTAACTACATGGTTGGTTTTTTTTTTTTCTTTCCTAAATCTATCAATAGCAAGATCAGTTAAATACCCAAAGCCACTGTTTAAAGGGTTCCTGTATTTGTTTCCACCTTAGCAAATAATTTGACATGCACAAGGGCTAGGATAGTTAAAAATTTAGTATAAAACATAACGTTTTAGGAAATAAATAAATTAAAAGAATCCTCTACCTACTTGATCTAAGCAGCTGACTTTGCAGAAACTGTCTTCCAGTGAACCCCAGCATGATAATCTTATTTTCGACCAGAGCTATGATTTTCGGACAGCACAGCAGTTGAAGAACGATTTAAAAAAAAAAAAAAAACCTTTATACCATTACAATACCATTGATACAAATGTTTAAAAAAGGACCATTCCAACACTATCGCGAGTGTATCTACAATTACCCTTTGCTAGCATTGTTTAACATTTCTTACCATTGACTACCCAATGGTTACAATTGTTATATTTATTGTAAGGGATTGCATAACGCTATCTGGACCAAACATTGTGTGCTAATTAACTACAGTTTTATTAAATGCAATTAGCATGTTGCTTATTTTTTTATCTGATCCTTGTCTAGGTCTAGTTTCATCCTGTGTCGGGAAGAATTCATTAATATTGCCTATCCTACTAAATAATCTATGATTATATCTTCTTTTTTATTTTTATTTTAGAACAGCATGCCCTCTGCATACGTGCATGAATAAAACGATCACCCACCAACCTTTTCAGTTAAATTGGATTGTATGTGTCCAACAGGTAACTGAATTGTACACTATTTGGGGGATTAACAGCAATCCTTTCTGATAACCAACCGAAGAAGGTCATCCCCATATCCACCCAAACATGTAAGGTAAAAAAAACAAAAACAAAAACAAATTTCAGTTTATAGCTTTAAAGCACTGGAATCGATTTTCACTGTAGTCTCAGAAATAATTTAAACTGAAGTTTCCTGTCTGACAATGTGCAATATTCCCACAAATATTTCAATTCAATTCAACAATTAAGCCTGACAATAGCATTTATACGTATTTCATACATACATTAAATGTGCTTCATTAGATTAGCACAATGTTTATCGTGGCCAGTGTCGATAAATGCAGTACACAGACCAGGGGTTAAAGGTAACACAGGCTGGTAGAGGCAGTTTGCTGTTAAGACTTAGCTGTGCCAGACAGACACGAAGAGGCTTTAGGCTATGGAGAGATAGGACAACTGTGACACACCAGTGTGGGGAGGGTGGGGGGTTGAGGGAGCTTTTCCAAGGCTGGATATGACCCACTCACCTGCAGGGAGACAGTCACATTTGAGAAGGGCTAAGGTAATGAGATTTTTCCAGGTGCTCGATGTCAACTCTCTGCCGTCTTCCCACTAGGTGCCAGGGTAACGAGATACGCAGTGGCCACTGGGAGAGAGAAAAAAACGTTACATCAATGGTGAAAGCAAGCATTAACCCCTTATGAGAACCACAGGGGAAGTTGTGTCCCCACACGTTGTGGGGGGGTTTGTGTTGTTTAGCCTTTGTTTCATATGATTGACATTTTCTTTTGGTTCTTCCGTATTGGTGCTTGATAAGTAAATGCCTCAAGGCAATAGTGCAGACCATGAATTTCTTCCCCGGGTTTTATTGAGCCTGCCAAGGCCTATGCATCATACTTCAGCTTTCATAAAGATTTCCTTTCCCGGGGAAAAAAAAAATCAATATTGTTTGTTTAGTATATACTCTGGAAACGCTTCCGGGAACACGTTGCGGGAACAAACCTACTGCTACACCCGTAAGCGCGATCGGCACGCACTGCGCTCTCAGCACAGTAACACCGAAGTTCTGATTTTAACATCATAGACCACAATTTGCTTTAAATATCTATTATCAGTTGGGTGCGTCATAAAGAACATACGAGATATATATGCAAATAACTACTTTATGAGAATTGTCTCGTTACATTAAAAACAACTCGAATCTGCTTAGCACCGGCTACATAAATGACGATTGCCGGCAGGATGGAGGCAGAATGGGCTCTGTTTGAAATGGGATCATATAAACTTTGCCCGATTTGTTTTTGCAGGCAACATGCTGCGAGTCCTGTCTCAAAGCAATACAAGTGAACACTCTCCGGGGTATAGAAGCCAGGCCTAAATGTTATTAATCTATTAGAGGCCTGAGGGCATTCTGGGTCTTCTCATGGAAGTCAACTGATGTTTATATTATTAGTTTACATATAATAAATAACTTGCATATTTAATGTAAATATACATGTATCCTCCTGCTCAGGAAGCAAGCCTCTTGACATTTGTTGCCACTAATGATTAAAAGAAAATTAAAAATATATGGCTAAGTTTATGTTAACAGTTTATGACAACGTTCCATCCTTTCATGTTTTTGCTTTTAATATTTTCCTCTATAATCGTATATTAGTTTTTATTTCATGTTTTATTAAATGAATGCTAATTTACATTTTTTTAATTAAGTTGTGGTCTCAAATTCAAAGTGCTTGGAAGGGATTGCCGAAGCACGTATCGCGTTCAGTTGTAATGAGCTTGTTTATGTCCTATAAACATGTTTATAGTTCAGAAAAAAATTGCGCCACTGTGGATTCAAGGTTTCCCTTGAAGTACACAATCATGGTTTTCACTCTGCTTGACATTACTGCCGTTTTAATTAACTGCACAGTAATAATTATCTTTGCGTAACACATACTTTTTTACAATAAAACAGACAATTACATTAGGAGGTTAAGCAGAGCTTAAATTCAAATGAATGTAGTTAACCAAGTAGTAAAAATGTGTCTTCCCAATTGAGACCCGCCTGGTCGCCATGACTAAAACAACGTATGCACTATTTATTGAATCCACATACAGTAACTCCTCGCTTAACGACCCACCTGTTTAACGACCGTGAGGACTTACGACCGGCTCTCCGACCAGTCTGTATTGGACGCTCTACGAGAGCTTTGGTCGCGGAAACGGCAGCGCGTATAAACACCACTGTATAAACATTGAAAAATATACTAAAAATGTTATAAACGGTGCAAAGGTGACATTAAAACAATATATAAAGATGGTTGACACAAACCCACAACCAGTACAGTGTGCTTGAAATATCGTTAAGGGGCGGCTCCTCACTTATCAACCAATTCGCTTAGCGACCTAGTCGTAGGAACGGAACGGTTTGAAAGGAGTAGGTGTAGTGGGTATACGGATAATCAGAAATTATATATTATTATATATCTAGTAATATACACTGAAAAATACATATCTTGTATGTTGCTGCCAATGACTCACGCTTTTGAAATGATCTCCACGTTTATGTTGACAGAGCTGCAGACCAGTGGCACAGCTAAGGGACACGTTCAAGCTTTTGGCCTAGTTACAAAAACCTCCTCCAACAATACAGAATAAAAATAATTAGCCTACAATTAGTCTACAATGATCTTACCCTCAAGTCATGTACCCAAAATGAAAAATACCTGACGTGAGAGTACTTTACATGCAGCCCGTTTACTCTCAGAGCTGACAGTCGTACTCGCCTGCTTGACAATTGATAGACAAGCTGCGCATCTTTTGTATTTAAAGAAATATGTGTATTGTCTCCATAGGTAGGTGACGTCAGAGACGTCAGACAATGTGTCATTTGGTTAAATAAAGGTAAAATTAAGCAAACCAGGAATATCCCAGTGGCTTTAAGCATCTGAGGAACTTGAGGGTACTGCATAATAAGAGTTGAGTAATAATGACAATATGTGAGTAAGATTTTACAATACAAAACCAATACCTTATTGCATTGGCGTCATCAATCACAATTCTAAAGTAATAGAATAAGATCCACACAAACCCTAGAGTATGAATTAATTAGAAGCAACTCATTCTTTTACATTACATTTACATTTTTTAGATCTTGTGCCTATTTGTGTACACTGTTATCGCAGTTTCACGCAACATATGGGGTCTTCTGGGGAAGTGCATGCCAGAAAGTATGGCAGTGCGGAAGGGTGTTATCCTAGTGCGTTTTAAATGAGCAGACTTTCAAAGCCAGGAAGCTGGAGATGAACTGCCTTCCACTGCTGATGCTACATCAACTTCTTTTTAATACGGCTCACACCAGCTGTGACTGAAAGACGGTTTTGCCTTGTGTCTTTCCCATCCTTTAGCCGCTTTACCATACTCGCGACTTGAGGGACAGTAATTCGGAGTGTGTTCTCTGCTAGAATGTGCAACAGCAGCGCTGGTATTTGAATCTGTAGCCTTCTCCACACTTCACCACACCGGTGTGTGAATTGTTTTTCACACATTTATACAGCTGGACGTTTAGCAAGGATGCTGAAGTACTTTGCTGAAGGCTAAAACAGCAGGGTATTTCCATAATGAGAGCCTTTTTGACTTGTGTCTAACTCTGGTAATGATAACCTATTGTTCTTTTTGCTTTAGTAACTCAAACTACTTCAATTAAGTTCACCCACTTCACCATGAGTAATTATTGATTTACAAACACAAATGTAAAAAATAATATTTAAAAAAATCCTCTCCTCTTAAAAGTAATTCATGTCACAGTTAAGCTTCAGACAGAAATATTTGTAGGGAAATGTTTGCTCCTGAACTGAACGCGTCTTTGTGGGGATCTAATCCATATCAGCATGCCGGCAATTTAAACTTCTTTTGGGGGTGGATAATAGCTCAAATGTGACTGAAGATTCAGAAGTCAATCTACCATTCAGCTTCTCTTGAGAATCATGTCATTACCAGCAATCTCTTAGGAACCAATAGATCGGCACTATGAAGCATTTTGGTGTGGACAAAAGACACAAGATTGGGCTATTTCCAAAGAGCTCGACAGAGAAGTGTGCAATCTAGGTGCCGAGATTCTTTTGGTTAAGTGTGATGAAGCATAAGCTGATCGGTCTTGTTCGTCTGATATCAACACTTTAAACAGTGTTAAAGGCTAATGTTGACATCAACACCAATATGTAATTATGCATCTCAACGGTTATTTTGCATCTTCACCGTCTCGGTGAAGTTTCCATACTCCTAAGACGAGAAAAGCCACTAGAGACTGACACCCGGAGGAATAGAAGGACAAGGATACCCAGAGGGGATTTTAATTTTCTCTCCCCTCCCCACAAATGGAAAGCTGTTAACAGTGTCATGAAACCTACATCTACAGCTTAACACAGAATGTGGGACGTTCCACACTAATATGACTTTCTGACTGACCTTCTCTAATGTAGCTTTAAATCACACATCTCAATATCTCTAATGTCAGTTAAGCATCAGTTCATTTTATTTTGTGTGTGTTTGTGCCGGTAAGCAAGACTGAATATAGAATTGGCGATTTCAGTTAAGGTAGAAAACACAGGGAAAACTGATTGAATGCTCTGAGGCAACAAAATGTTAAAACAATGTCAACACTACAGAATGTTAAGGTTATCTGAAAAGGTGTTCCATTACTTTTGCACAGTGAAACCTAACTTGTACACAGTAAAGTTTAAAAAAATAAGTATTTTCTATAAACTGTTGGTTCCCGCATTCCAAAACAGCAATTTTTAATTAATTTATTTTTTGACAAAATGTAAAAATAAATTAACATTAAAGCGTACATCTCCTAATAAATAAAGAAAAGCCCATGGCACATTTTTTTATATTTGCTTATCAAATCATATTCATATGAGTTTATGTCCCCCATAAGAGGGAATGAACCATAACATAAGCAGCCTTTGTATTTCAGCCAGGTTCGGAAAAGCCAAAGGCATTGTACAAGTGAACACTTTAGAAAGTGCAAATGTAGATACGCTGGGGATCTGTAGCTGTTCTCACCCAACAGGAACCATTGGTGTACGGGAGAACCACACGTAAAATCTGTGGAATAGGAAAGCCAGGGAAACTCCAACGACATATGCAGGAGAGCTCTGCTCAGTATCTTTTATATTAAGGGGTCTGCCTGTGTCAGGGCCAAGGAACTTGAGTCACACGTTCTAGAGGACCTAGAACAGTTAAATACAACAAAGCTGGATGAACAACAGAAACCTGAAATTCCCAGAGGGCCACGCTGCTGGTGACAATCATATGGTGCAAATCAATATAAAATACCTGATGGGAATCGACGGGAAATGCAACACAGTTTAACTGCTGCATAATTAAGTGCCATCTGCATAACTAGTGGAGCAGGGGCACACAATACGATAAGCACAGAGGGGAATAGATGGCTCTTAACCAACCACTATTGCCAACAGGCGTACGCTGAAGTATCTATGCGCTTTGCCAAGATTAAAGTTTGTTCCTAAAACCTTTGCGGCTGCACTCGTGACACATTCTTCCTGCAAGCCTAGCCCCTCTTAAGCGGATCGGTAATCAGAAAGGCTGCATTAGTGTCAGAGAAACATATGCATATATCATATATAAAACACATGCAGAGGAGTAGCATCAGTTTAGCACTAATAAAGGTTTGCTATTTATTTAAATAAAAAAAACTTACTTCTCATCATTAGGGACACAAAACCACATGAGACCTGAGTAAGCGGACCGGTTACAGGCGCAGTGTTTACCGTCACCCGGCAGCCCACATCGCAACAAAGGCATTCAGGCCCAAGATGGTGCGTGAAGATAGAGCTGACCTTTAAAGACGAGGAGTACGTAAAACCCCGGTGAGATCAAAAGTACATCATGCAGTGCGACGCAACGGTTCGAGAAAGCAGTACTGCCTTCAGTCTCAGAGCCACTGCAGCGTCACATAGCAGTGGCTGCAGCAGACAAGACTCAGCGATTCTCCAGGGGAGTGGTCCGCAGAGACGTCCGGGGTTAACGCTGCTCAATGTGGGTTTCGCCTAGGGGACCGCTTGGCCAGCCGTGTGTTAACTCAGCCACGTAGCATGAAATGCCAAATGTAACATGTAAATGCCATGTGGGTTCAATGAAACAACAGCGTTTATGCAGCAAAGCTTACAGCTCCTGCCCGCTATTACTGCCCCACTGGCACTATGTAACAGACAAGACAGCGAGGAGAACAGAAGTATGACTGAGAAAAGGGTGCCTTTAATAGCTGGGGTAATAACCACATTATATATCAAGTAGTTCAACTTTTAAAATGTTGTATTCTTAAATTAGAACTATGCACGTAATGAGTAACTACACAATATCTGCAGTGAGAAAATAAATCATAAACACATATATACACACATATACATACACATATATACATACATATATATATAAACACATACATATATACATATATATACATATACATACAAATACACATGCGCAACACTGTGCCTCAGTCTCATTTGAATATGAGGACGTGTGCCTGGGCTCTACCAAACCTTCAGGCCAACCGTTCCTTAACATGCTGCAGGCCATGCAGCCCCCAATGCAGCCCGTTAGATTGGAGATGCGCATACCTTCAGCTTTGCATACCTTCAGCTTTGCATACCTTCAGCTTTGCATACCTTCTGCTTTGCATACCTTCAGC
>JAOYSI010022249.1:4078-17317 GCA_025775065.1 Hiodon alosoides | reverse complement strand
CACACACACACACACACACACTTTTACATTTAATGATTTTCATAGTTAGCACTGGTTCAGTTTCATTTGACAAATTTTAACAAAAAATAAACTATCATTTCTATTTACTATAAAAGGCCACCATAATACCAGTTTCTCGGTTTAAAACCGTCTAGCTTTGTTTCAAGTGCCATTTATTTACCACATAAAATTGTATGATAAAAGATGGCCCAGAGAAAAAAATATTAAGTAAAACAAGGAATGGAAATTATGAATAAGAAAGTAAAATGTAGACACTGCAAGCCAATGCACAGCATGCAGACTGGTTTTAAAACACTGTATCTGACAATAAAAATAAAAATATATATAAATAAAACAAGTCACATCAAACAACTCCCTTCACCCTGTCATTTCCCCATGCCCTGCGTGGGCATGGGATATGCCTCCATCTTGTCAGAACATCTGAAGCTGCCCTGCCAGCGGATAGCTGAGAGATGTCACATGCAGAAGCAGTGGCGTTTTGAGATGAGTCGGAGGGACGCAAGAAACTGGAGTCTATGAAGATAAATTTGGCAATAATTCTTAGTATATTTGTACCAGGATGTTGCTCAAAATTATACATACTTATCGGTCAGTGTTTGTAAAATATTCTGCTTTCATTTAGTAAACTTCTAAAATATAGTGTGGTGGGGGTAGCACTGTCAAAGAGTAAACGAAAGTAACACAGAGTTGGTAAATTATTTAAAGTTTTTTCACCCTTGCACCGTGGCCTGAAATCCAGTAAAAATTTTATAAGGAATGAAATATCTGAACCATTGTGTAATTTCCCCATGTGAAAGTAATCTGCCTTTTGAAGAGAAATAACCTTAAAGTCTGTTATTTTCCAATAATAGTGTGTCTCAGTTCATATAAGCCAAATTGTGTCTGTGAAAGAAAAGAAAAAAAAAAACAACTTATGTGATTATTCTTGTGATTACGTGCCCCTAAACGGTGACGTTACTAATTCTAAAATCGTGTTTTTGTATCGTAAACTAAACTTGGTAACCTTCAGGTTCGCATTGCAGCCATGCTCTCAATTATTTATGGACACCATTATGTTTTTATCATTTTCTGAGAAATCAGTTAAGGGTTCAATTAAGCAATTAAGTGCTTTGTAAGAACAAAAAAAAAGGGACAGACACGGTGGGTTTCCAGGACCATGGTTGAGAACCACTGATGATTCAGGACCACAGGGTGCCAAAGCCCCAAACATACACTACAGTTTGAAGTCCCTTATAAATGTCCTTGTTTTCGAATCGTCCATTAAAATAACATCAAATTGATCAGAAATACAATGTAGACATTGTTAATGTTGTAAATGACTATTGTAGCAAGAAATGGTAGATTTTTTATGGAATATCTACATTGGCGTACAGAGGCCCATTATCAGCAACCATCAGCCCTGTGTTCCAATGGCACGTTGTGTTTGCAAATCCAAGTTTATCATTTTAAAAAGCTAATTGATCATTAGAAAACCCTTTTGCAATTACTCTAGAACAGCTGAAATCTGTTGTGCTGATTAAAGAAGCAATAAAACTGGGCCTCTTTAGAATAGTTTATGGATACGATTACAGGCTCAAAATGGCCAGAAACAAAGAACTTTCTTCCGAAACTCGTCAGTCTATTCTTTTTCTGAGAAATGAAGGCTATTCCATGCGAGAAATTGCCAAGAAACTGAAGATCTCATACAACGCTATGTACTACTCCCTTCGCAGAACAGCGCATACTGGCTCTAACCAGAATAGACAGAGGAGTGGGAGGCCACGGTGCACAACTGAACAGGCGGACAAATAGATTAGAGGGTGTCTAGTTTGAGAAACAGATGCCTCAACTGGCAGCTTCATTAAATAGTACCCGCAAAACACCAGTCTCAACATCAACAGTGAAGAGGTTACTCCGGGATGCTGGCCTTCAAGGCAGAAATGCGAAGAAAAAGCCATATCTCGGAATGGCCAATAAAAAGAAAAGACTAAGATGGGCAAAAAACACAGACACTGGAAAATAGGTTTGAGGTGTGACCAAAACCAGAAAAAAACAAACGCGGACCAAATGAAAAGATGCTGGAGGAGTGTTTGATCTGTCATCTCCCTCATAGTGCAGGGGCAAGTGGAGGCTCATGTAAAGCTAATGCCACGAGCCACACTTAATGCCGTAAATTGTAAATTAAACATAAAAGGCAATTCAAAAACACATGATCGATATATCCGTTCACAAGGTGATTCAATGACATTCTTTTTCATCTCTAGTCCATGCATCCATTGATGCCATTTCACAATGCTGCTTGTGAATTCAGGATATCCTGCGGTCTAATTTTAAAAGTTATTATTTCATTGATTACCCACCATTCAGATCATTAGGTCTTTGTTCACATTTCCCAGAGCAAAATTATACATATGATATTCTTTTTCATCTTTTGAAAATATACTTGAATCGTCAGAGAACATAATAAAACCATATTTGGTTAGAGTTGTATGTGCCTGAGCATTAGTATGTTTTGACAATCTGCATTATTAAGTATAATTCAGTTTTTTCAGCAGATGTTTCAGAAAAGACAAAATCTACATTTGTGAGCATAGAGGCTACAGTCCCAGGAGTCTTGGTGTGTCCGACAGGTTAACGCACGTACATTTTATTCCTAGTTTTCTTTTAAACTAATTTCTATACCTGGAGCCCTCCATTTCTAACAACATTTTCAAATAAATAAGAAAAACTATTCATTTTTTTTTTTCCCTTATTGTCTAGTTTTTTTGCTAGGATCATTTTTCCAGGGGTACTTGAAGTCAATATGTTACATACATAATCGATGGTTCTCTGTGAAAAAGATAGAGGTTTGTTGAAATATTTATCAGCTCAGATTTATTTGGTCTGTCTTCGCACAAACTTCTAAATTTAATCCAAAGGCACACAAGGTCAAACTTCATTTTGCTAGCAGGAGACGAGAGCAGAGACAATGCGTCTGTAATCACATTGAAGTTTTCAGCTTAAAATGCTCTAATTTAACTTTATGAATGTTATATAAAACAATTGGAATCATCATCCATTCCATTTTTAGCATGACAACCGCCACAGACACTTCAGGTCTCATTAGATAGCTAACCCTAGATAGCAAAGACTTCAACAGTTACAACTTTTGATCATGAACAACTTGTAGCAGCAAGTATCTTGAAAAGTGTGCATCAGACCAATGCAGCAACAGACTGTTTTGTTTAACGAGTCTCACGTTTATAACATATAACCTTGTCCTTAGTTATGTGGATACAAAAATACAACTGTTGATAATGCAAGTATAGTTAAAATATTTACAACACTGAACCAGCGTTGTTGCATTTCTAAATATCCATAATCTTATTGGTACTAAAACAGGCAAATGGCTTCAGATTGGCATGTCCTTGAACACAAACTGACTGACAAATAAGGAATGAATCAATGAATTAAAATGAATTGTGTGCAAACATAGGAGGCATATCTGGGTTCAGGGGGTAAAAGGGAAAAGGTGTAGTATTAAAAATAAGTGGGGTTTTTAGTTTGCCCCAGCGTGCCTAGTGACTATCAGTGAAATCTCAAATGTATCAGGGACATTTATACTGGAGTGGTGGAACTACCAAATTATTTATTTTTTTTTATTTTCTTTCATTTGGAATTGACAATTATTTTTCCATGTCTGCTCCCAAGTTTGGAATCTGCGATGTCACAGGGTGACCCTGCTATGCCCATCTGCTGGGGGTTTGTTGGGTTTGTTGGGTCCCCCCCACATTACCTGTCTGACTTTCCTCTCTGCAGGTGTTGAGACAGGTGAGCCACAACAACTCGTCTCTGTACCAGCAACTGAGTGAGCACAGTCATGATTGGCTGGAGCGGTACAGCGGCACGCAGCTGCCGGCTGTGGCAGAGAGGGTTTTAAATAATGGCTGGGGAATAACCGTGGGGGAATTAGAAATTGTGAGAGGTGCAGCGCGGTGAGGGGGAACGACCAAGTGGGCAGGAGTAAAGGATATTTTGCTTCCTGGCAATGTTCCTTCGAAGCCACTGATCCAGCTGTGCGAGTCGTAGTACCTGCTGAGCGGTGATTTGTGAAGCACGGATATCCGTTTCTTTAGGAAGGACACATAAAACCAGCGCACATATGTCTTATGAAAAGATATATGCAAATTAAATATTGTTGTAACTGTTGTCATGCCAATGCAGGATGGGGAGAGCAACGTTCCTCAAATTGTCTGACTCCGGTTCGGTCAATTGTTTAACATCAGTATTCAAATTCCGGCTTACTTTGTATTGCCGTCATTGAAGTCTAAATATCTCCACACCAGTCTTCATCTAAATATTAAAGGAAAAAAGTACAAAGATCCTAAAACCCTAAAATCGAACATCTCTAGTTGCTCCTCAACAACTCTGCATAACCAAAAACACGCGCAGTTTAGACTTCATTCCAAATAGCCGTTAGTACGCCGAACATCCGCCCAGCTCAGCTCTTGAATTGTGGACCCAAATGGTAGTTTCTGAGACAAATAACTGATTTGTATGGTTATAAGTATTGATTATTAATATTGTTATTAATGTGAGTACATAAGCGTAGCATTTTCTATATGAGCTATGTGAGTGTTATGAAATAAGAGAAAGCGAGGGATTGTGGCTATGTTTAATTCGGTTTAGAGCATTTTGATTACATGGTAAAAAGAGTCTCTACTTGAGTGAGCACATTTACTAAATGAGCCATTTGGGAGGCTCAAGTATTTTTATATATTTATTTTATTTAATCTAAATGTACATGCTACCAGTCATCCCACAAGAAACCTTTTAGTTTTGTTTGTTTACCGTATGTATCAAAACACTGATTCATTTCTGAACTGTAATGCTAATATTAGTGAAAGTATTATACTTAGGTAAGTTAGGTGCTTTGCAGTCCTACTAGATCACAGGTAATCTCCACTTTGCATTACTTTAATTGAATCTTCCCATAAGAAAATCGGTTAGCTAATTCAAATTCAAACTCATGTGTATACAATAGAAATTCCATAGAAACACAATATAAAAGGGGTACGTAAACACAAAGGTAAAGTGATGCAAATAATGTGATGAGACACAATCACAAATGTACTTACTTGAACATAAAATACAACTATGAATGAATTCAAATTCGTTAATGATGTTTACTTGGTCAAGAGACACATGTTTCACTGGGGCAATGCAATTGACTGTTGCTATTTACATTTGAAAATGACAATTGTTAACCGTGCCACAAAAACAACCACAAGCTACAAAGTCTTTACTAGACAGGCTGAGTTGAGTAATTGTTACAAGAAGCTACGGTAGCTACAAAAACTTGGCAGGCAAATTTTTACAAGAGGTTTATTGGTAAAGTGTTTTGTTTATGAAGCCTTAGATCCTGTTTTCAATGCAACTTCCCCCCAAACGCTTATGGGGGTAAATATATTTTGTCAATTTTCAAACTGAAAAGCTTTTCATGTTCATATTCATTCATGGATGCAGTGAAATCTACAGGAATGTGGTAATTTATGCTACTGATGTTTGCTGCAGAGCAGTTTCTACTCCTAGGAGGCATGATTAATTTATTTGTGTTTGGATAAGAGCTTGCAAGTCAAGCCTATTAATATTGCTCTTTTGCAGAATAATATAAAATCCTGGCAAATTGAATATTCCCTTCCATAATGAACCAGTGCTCAAGTCTGCAGTCCACAAAAGAAAGTTGGGCATCATAAGAGCCGTGCTCCCTTTTGTTGTAAATCTTTACACCATTAGAGAAATCATTAAAGGACAGGATTAAATGGCAGAATTTTAGAAAAAAAAAAGATTTAGAGATTAGCAGATAAGTAGATAATTTACCACAACTGTAGAATTCAGTCCAGTAGAATTCTAATCATTTATACTGTGCCTGTAATGTAACTAAACAGGAACGGCACAAAAGTCTGGTCTGGGCTGGATCCCTGCCTCGGTGTCGGGAAAATGTGCCTGACCAACAGTTGGCTATTTCCCAGTCGTGCACCCGGCCCACCGGAGAGATATTTTTGCAGTTAAATGCCCGGCTCCCAGCAGTATTGCAGATTACAGTCACCCACTTCAAATTTACCAGAGGGTTAACTTCGTTGCAAGCTAGGAGTCTATATGCCCATAATTGAAGCAATATAACTGGATGTCTGTATTTTAATTACAATTTACTTCTGTGTTCTTGGTACCACCCACCGTCACCGCTCATCTCACATTTTTAACAGCGTTTTACAAGTACTCCATCCTTCTCAAAGCTGTGACATTTTCATTTGGCATGAAAGCAGGACATGAGCAGGACGGAGACCTACTCTATTACACTAGAATTTTGTCATTGCCAGGATAATCCCACAGAGACATCAGTTCAAGACTCCAATAAATAGAATAGCATGCATTCCGTTTGCGGGCACAAGGAAATGATTGCCATTCCGTCGCAAATTAAGTCGCGCACCTCCCTGGCTATTAGGTTGCGGTGCATGCCATTTAGCAAATTTCTTTGAGCTTTTGTGGGTTTTTTTTCACAAATTCTGAAATTTTTCTGGTGTTTTTGGTGCAGCTGAACTGGCTATACCCTGGCTATGCAAATTGATAGGTGTTTGCTAGACCCTTTACATTGGCAACCCTTTTAAAGTCGTGACTTTCTGATGTATTGGAAATTATCCTCTCTCCTACTAAACATTTGCGTAATATAAATGCAATTATTCCAGTGAAGAAAACACATGCTGCTACAGAGGCATATTTTTGAGTTGCTAATTTTCTAGCCATCAATAAAGCAGCATTTCCAGATGGTGAAATGGCTGTTGCGGCTGAATCAGTCAAGTTGCAAAACAGACCCACGATTTTCTCCTTTCCTGAACTACCACTGTATCGTTCATCAACAAGCAATTTGCAATAAAGTGATGGGATTTGACCACGTAATGACCTCAGAAAATAATACATTTTATTATTTCATCAGTTCAAGGCACTTCCTGGTGAACCATCTGATGTATGGCAATCTTTTGCTGCACACTAAAATTAGGTGGCTTAGCAGAGGAAAAGTGCTACGTCAGGTTAATTCCCTTTGTCAGAAATTAAAACTTTCATGGAGTCAAGGAATGGAAGTACCAGCCAGTTAACGTTATGTGCTGCTTGACTTGGCATTTCGATAAGACTTGACAGAAGAATTTAGCAGCCTACATTGTTAATAGCAGGGAAAACTAAAAACAATTGGCAACTTGATAAATGCTCTGAAACCTTTCCAATCAAAGCTGGACTTTAGGGTGAAATGACTGCAGAAAAGGAACAGGCAGAATTTTTCATCTGTGCTTCAAACCCTGGAAGACAATAAAGCTTCAGGTCAAGGGCAAGTACGGTGATTTCTTGACCAGGCATGGCCAGGAATTGTTTGACTCTGAACAGCTGAAGCCCAGTGAGATGTTTACTTCAAGCCCCTTTAAGAAAGTGGATGTAAGTGACGTTTAACCTTGATTGCGCCAGTTTGAAATTAAATTCAACTTAAATCAAGATAAATGATTTCTGGAGTACAAAAACATCTGCACTGCAGCAATGAAAACGGCTTCTTTGTTCCAGTAACATGCCAGATCTCACAGGCCTGGTGGACAGCATGCAATATCAAGTATAATATTTAAACGAAAACTAAGATTTGTTTTACTTCATGTTAAATATAATAGTATATGATATTCAAAATAGCTACATATTCATTTAGCATTTATCTATCCATCTTACCATAAATATAAGTTTGAGTAGCTTGTGATGTTTTGTTTATCCAAAGTATCTTTCACTAATGGAAAGGTTGGCGACCCCTGGTCTAGAATATGTAATTCGCCGACTGCGTCCTGAGAGACAGCATATGACTGACCGAGCGTTTCCCAGGGGAAAAGTGGGTTTAACTTAGTATCTTTGCTACCAGCATAAAGCAACCTCTTCTGACTACTGGATGCCTGAAGGACAGCGGCGCTGTTGAATTCATCTTCCCCAGCAAAAAACAACTTAAATTTTAATTTTTACAAAGAGCACTAACCTTATCTAACCCCGTTACGTCCCCACACCTGCATACATGTCCGTCCTTGTGTTTTGTGTTTCCGTCCGTTTCTCTTGCTCTCATCCCATCATTCAGATGTCCGACTGCAATTGGCCATTCGTCCTCGTCACCTGTCAATCAATATCAATCACATGCCCGTCCGTCAGAACATAAAACACCAGCGTTGTTTGTTACCTGTCGAGCGAAAGGTAGCAAATTGAGATCTGAGATTCGGAGAGTTGTTAGTATTCGTTAGTTGTTTAGTTAGTTCGCTCGCTAGCTAAAAAGATCTGTGTGTATTGTTTCAGTTCATTCATGGCGTCCGTTTGTTTGTACTTGTTTATTACCATGGATATTAGAAATCGACATTTGTTTTGATTTGCCAATGTACACGGTACAGTGTTTTGTTTATTCGCACAGGAGCAAGGGTATTGGTAAGCCTCCCTTAGGTATACATTTCATCACATATATACCTGTGTATACAAACATTAGGTTAGGAATGGGTGCCACCCCATGTATCTGGATTAGTAAGTTTTCACGTTAGGCAGTTTTAGTTATTATTACTTGCTTTGGCAGCGTTCTCCATTCCATTGTTTTCCTGTGTCATTCCCTAGCGAATAAATGTTATTAATTGCACCACAGTCACTTTGGATCAGTGTGTCCCACAACGCATAACCCCCCCCGCGCTGGGCCCTTCTCTACCCCATGGAGTAAAATACACCTGAAGGGTCGTAACAAACCCCCCAATGAACAGACGCACACACGCTCCATTGTTTTGTTTAAAGTGAAGCACTTTGGTTCAGCTCATGACTTTTTTTCCATTTAACCTCCGACCAATTAGGAGATGAAGCACGAAGGCCATAGAAACCGCAACCACAGAGTATTGTGGAAAGTCACGAATGATCAACTGTCCATACACGGAGTACTTTATTTAAAAAAAAATTAAAGATGTAAACAGTTCAGGTTTTTCACTATTTGTTTTAAAATGTAAATTAGTTTTTTTAATTATTCGTATAGTATAGTTTTTTTTTTTGTTCATCTTTTGTTCTCTTTCTACATTTGTTTCGATCCATTTTAAATCAAATTCATGAATAAATGATTACTCTTAGTAACAAAGCCATTTGTATTTAAGCACACTTAAAGTAAAATAAGTGTGCTTAAATACATTACCTAATGGATAGTGGAATACCAGCCGCATCCTGACTGGTCAATATTATGGTCAAGCATAGAGTGAAATGACACCAGAAGTTAGGCGCTCCGGACCTTAAAAGTCCAGAAAGTCATTTTTGTATTAAATTCACTTTTTGAAACTCCCACAAAAAAAAAAACAAAAAAACTTTGACAACTTTTCTCGGTGTCCGGTTTTCCTGCGTCACCCAACTAATGACAAGTTGGCCTTGTGTGGGTTGAAGTGCTGAACTCTTCCAGATCTGCCTTTTCCACCCCACAATAAAATGCTTTTTTTTTTTTTTTTTTTTTACAGATATATGCACAGAATAAGCTAGACAACATTACTTTATCCTGTTTTTTTGTTAAATTTTGAGTTCTCAAAGTATCAGAATACAAGATAAAGTCTGCCATCTCCTACATCAAAGGTTCTCGCAACTGCTACCCATGTTAATAATACTAAAACAATGAACAGTCATAGTACACTGAAGTACGTCTTCAATTTTTTTCTAAAAACCCTTTTATATGGTCCATTTTGTTGAACAGAGCTCAACTGCTAGATAATATAATTTTGTCAATGCGAGTGTAATATTTAGCTTCGACTTCAGAGAACATGCCTAGCGATAACAAATACAGGATGTAGGGACCAATATTACACGAGCAAACCATCAAAAGGGCTTGATTAACATTGGCTTATTTTACTTTGCCTTTCTGTTTTTACTTATAACGGGCGAGTTCTGAAGGTTTGAAGGCTCCTTTTTTTGCAACGTAGTGCTGAAAATGCTGTGAAAAGGTATGACTGCCAATCCAAGGGTTTAAAAATGTAATTGTTACATAATCCTATGGTTTAATAAAGTCTTTGCACCATTAGTATGCATCATTAGTATTCCTATTTAATTCCTATTTAAAAATAAAAACCTATGTGCATTTCATTTTAAACTTATGCCTCACACCCCCCACAAATATATTGGGACCACCAGGGCGTTGCACCCCCAATTTGAGTCCTATATTAATTACTGGCCTTCAAGTTTTTGCTTTTTTAATTCACTTTATTGTATTTGTATGGAAAAAATTTTAAAGCAGTATATAAATAATTAATTGTCAAAATCTCTCACAAATCTCCCCCCCCATAATCCACAATATAATTAGCTTAAGAGCAAAACAGAAAGGTATGTAGGGCAGAACTTTTGGTCCGTTTCTGCTATTGAAAGCATGATTTATGTACACTGTTTGGTGCGGAAAGGGTGACAAAATGGTCAATGTTAAAAAATTTAAATTAAAATTAAATAATATTCCAGACTGAAATAAGTATATCCTCAAAGGCAACCTTGACCAAATCAGAACATGAAAAGGTCATTGAAGGACAAAGGGCAGGTCTATAAACCGGCTTTTAATGAGCAAGAATTTAAACAATGAATGAAGATTAGTTTTGAGCAAATAGTTTCTAGAAAGCATATATGCAATTGGTACGAAACAGAAGGCGTATGGGGCAGAGAAGTATCCAAGTCCAAGTAATGAATAAAAGCTCCACTGAAGCTAACAAAGCTTACGCTTAAGCTATTTTAACCATGCTGTAAAGACCTCCTCCACAACTGCTCAAGGAAGAACCTTAGGCACCAAACTTGAGGAAGAAGTATATCAAATATACAACCGCACTTTTTTTTTCTTTTTTTTTTTAATGTGGATTTTTATGAATTTTAAGGCTCAGAAAGACAGATTTGGTATTAAAGACCAGAGGATCATCGTTCTTCTTATGCAATAATGATATCTCGGCCTGTTGGAGAGTTGGAGAGAGAGTTTTGAAAATGAAATGAAAACACAGAGCAATCGAGGAGGAAAGCTGTATAAAACCTTGACCTCCAGCAGGGCTGGTAAATAGTTTTGCACGGAGGGAATGCAGTTCTAAGTCATGAAAGAAATTTTTTTAGTCTGAACTTCAACCCCCGCTCAAAAAGGTTGGTTTAATATCTGAGAATGCAGTTTGGCGCTGAAGTTTTGAGAAGGTACTGGGGCTCCCAAGCCCCACGAGGGACCGTTTTCTTGGCCTGAAAGCTTTATAAACTAGACTCGGCCCAGCTGCTGAGCAGCAAAGTTACAGGTCAACAAAAGCGCGGCGTAAAACCAGCAGGGTGCCATCACCAAGGGTCGGCCCATGATATGTAGATTTTGCTGCATTTATGGATTTCTTAATGGCCAACAGAGAAACACACTTTAGCCTACAACCGTGCGATTTGTCCAAGAATTTTCTGCAATTTAAACAGGACTCACTATTTTTCCACGGCTGAAGCAGTCGCAGTGTTTTAATTGTAGCAGGTTTAGAATAAAAATGTCAGAGATTATTAAACTAGAAAACAGGGATATACAGGCTCTACTGAATTTCAAGAGGTGGGAAGGGCCCATACTTCGATAATCCGGCCTCGATATCAGTCTCCCCGCTTTAACAATTGTGACTGGCCATCTCTTCAACCAAACTTCTCTGCGTTCTATAGGCTCTGCTTTTGTATTTTTGTTTGTTTTAGCCAGTAACGCGACTGCCGGCTCAACACAAAACTCAGCAGCCATCATTTCATACGCTGAAAAGAGCTGGCACTGTAACTGTCCTCTAGCTTGCCTGAAGTCCTGCACAACTAGGTTTTATAAATATTGTTATGTATTTGCAAAATCTATATGGCATTGCTTTAACTCCCCCCCGTTCCCTGTTTGAGAAACTCACAGGATGAGGCCATCTGAAAGACGCTATACTAACATTCTGTGTCACTGAATAGCCTGTGGCTACACCTGTAAACGGAGTCATCTCTCCATTGCACTGCTGATAGATAACCAAAATGTGCAGTTCTGTTGTGCTTAGAATTGCAATTGTCTCACTGGCCTAGGGATTGTCGACCATCTGTAGGAGAAAAGCTTTAACTTTACTAACAACCACATGTTCATCAAAAATGTACTCTTCCCTTATTCTAATCCCTATAGTACTTACACATTTAACGTGTTCTGAAATATGTATTGCATACTAAAGGCTTTGAAAGATTTTCTATTCAATTCAATAGACGATGATTAAAAGGGTAAGTAAAAGACCTGTATGGATTGGTCGGAGATAATGGGTCACCACGGATTACCAGAGAAAACGGGTACTTTGAGTGGAAACTTTACTGATTGCCAGATAATCTTTAGAACCCTTAACTGCGTTCATTATACAAAACAGCATTTTGTTTTTTTAAAGTTTGTACACCCACATAAGCACACTGGATATAAAGTAGGCATGTAAAATACTAAATGTCATGTAACGCTATGTCATGTCATGCATGCAACAAAACCTGCTTTCGGATTGGTCGGTGTAAACTCTTAGGTTTATTTTTTACAGATGTATTTCTTTAGGGAAATATGAACGTTGAGCTGTGTTGTTATATTTATCCAAATTGACGGCAGAGAAAATATGTTACACCTTAAAGGATTTTTATTTTGGATATTGCTCAATTTCTCCACACTCCACTACACTTCAAAAGCACAGCCACATTTAACCAACCTGTTAAGTGTTATCTAATCATGTTTATATAATTTCTTTCAGGTTGTCTCGATTTGCATGGGACCACAACAGTGAGGCCTTAACAACGCATGCAGAAGCTTATTGTCTGGCTGCAGGGAGGGTCCTAGTGGCTTCTGTTGTATTTTAATTACTTCACAGTTAAGCCATTTATTTAGAAAACATTTGTTTCTGGTGCACAGGAAAGCGTTTCCCCTAGCACGGTGCAAGCATAGCGGGCCACCCGATCTGAAACCCCAACTGCTTGCCAAAAAGAATTTGAAAATAATTGAGAAAAAAAATCCATTGAAACTGGTGGAGACACCAGATTTGTTTTGCTCTGTAATGCTGGCCCCCCTACAAACTACACAAATGTCAAATCACTTATTTGTTTCTACTGTTTTGTGCCAAAATTGTCGTTTGTGCCAATGCAGTATTTGAGATATTATTGATCATTTTTTTTTAAACGTTTATAAAAAACCAAAAAACATATTATAGATTAATTTTGGGCAGTGAC
>JAOYSI010022239.1:19442-34514 GCA_025775065.1 Hiodon alosoides | reverse complement strand
ACACACCCCAGCCACTACACCCAGAACACCCTGCTGCACAAACACACACACACCCCAACCCCCCCCACACGCACACACACAAACACACACACACACACGCACACACACGCACACACACACAAACACACGCACACAAACACACACGCGCACACACACACACACTCACACACACACCAGCACACACACACACACACACACAAACACACACACACACACACACACACACGCACACCAGCCCCCCCACACGCACACCAGCCCCCCCACACACGCGCACACACACACGCACACCAGCCCCCCCACACACGCACACACACCAGCACACACACGCACCCCAGCCCCCACACCCAGAACCCGAGGCCAGTGAGGAGGAAGAGAGAGCAGGAGCTGGTGAGGGGTCAGGTTGCAGGACTTGTGCTACATTGGCAAACTGGGGAAGTATATATAGCCCTGGCCTGAACAAAATCAGCCCCAGAAGGAGGCTCGGTATGCAGCCGTCAGCCATTCAATGTGGCCCTGTGACGCGGGAGCCGGGCTGAAGCGGAGGGGAAGGAACCCCTCCTCCAGCCCCCTGTTCAGCACTGTGTGGCAGACTGGACATTGCTGGAGTGCAAAGAGGAGATGCCAGGGGCTTTAATGGGAGTGACACGTGGGCATCTGGCATATCCAGCATCCAATTAGGGTTCTTGGATTTAGGGTATAATATGCATAATATGACATGATTTTCAATGAATTACTTAATTGCCTTTCCGAGGTATAATTTGTAAACAGTGTCAAATTGTTTTTCAGGAATACTATGAGATTAGAAGTATCTGGATTAAAGTCATAAAGAGGGTTTCTGTTAAGTTTGCCATCTGACGTCTCCAAAATGTTTACCATCATGCTGATACAATCTTGATACAATGTCAATTCAATGTTAAATCAAGGCATGCAGTGCTACATTAATGAAAGTTGGAGAAAACAGGAAGCAGGTGCGCTTCCAAACTGGGCGGTTCATAAAGCGGACTGGAAAATCCATTCTGAGATTTAGAGAATGAGGAAAATAAAACGAGACAGCGCGACCTCATATTGACCTGGATTTAAATTTGAATCGATTTCCTTTAAATTTCAGTGGAATGCTTGGAATGGATTTTTAGACAGGACAAGATTATTTTATTATCATCCATATATTGTTTTATTGGTAACAATGTTACATTTGGTAGAATACATCACCATTACTTTTGTGTCACTATTTTATTATGTTTCTGATACATAACTTCATGCAGCTATTTGCCAAGGATGCTGTACTGAGCATAATTTTTATTGCCAAGATATTTACCAGTATTTATCATTATTACAGCACTAATTTAGCTTTTGTCTTCTAATCCAATGATTCAATAATGCTGGCTATATAATACCTATCTTGGAAAATGTGAAATCCGCGGAAGCTGTAATTGATTTGTACTACAGTAGGACCATCTTATCTGCGGGGGATAGGTTCCAAGCCCCTCGGCGGATGCCTGAAACCGCGGATAGAAGCGAACACTATATACACAAGCCCTGCAATACCGTGAGAGTTGATCTGATAACCGAGACGACAAACGGCTGGATAGCCTATACAACGTGGATACGCTGGACAAAGGGATGTCGGCACACGATTTCATCACGTTACTCAGAACGGCGCACAATTAAAATTATAAATGTTCACTGTATTTCTGGAATGTTCTGTTTTTTTGTTTTTTTGTTAAGTGAAACCGTGGCGACTGAAAAAGCGGATACGGTGGGGTTTTAGTGTACTCCGCCTGACCAAAAGTAGGTGGGAATTAACGGACAGCAGCTCCCGCTGAGACGCTGTATTTGATTATACTGGAGAATATCTCATAAGCTTGCGAGTAAGAACACTTTTTTTTAAAAAGATCTCAGAAGCCTGTTATGTAGCTGATTGATGAAAAGCGGTTTCATGAGGATGAAAGAAAGTGGCACAGATAGACCTCCCCCCGTGAGGATCTTCTCTCCTTCTCCAGCATCATGGTGGCCTGCGGGGAGTGTGAACCGGCAATAGTCTCTGACGTTGCAGGCGCAAGTAGAGGCTTCTACTGCTCTGGGCCCATTGTAGTTTCCACAGGTAAAAGGGAAGAGTCGTAGAAAGAATGGGCAGATTTACATCACTGGACCACACTGGTGAGTGACCAAGCTCTGGTCATAATAGTATAACAGAGAATTGAAATGAATAGCTTTTTCCCTACGGCCTTGACAAAAGACCAAATATAAACACTGGTAAAAATCGATTTTAAAAACTCAGCGTGTCAGTTCTGAGTGCTCCACTAGAGGGCGACAGCTGCTGCCATGATAGGTTCTTCAGCGACGGACGAACCCAACTCTCCAGAGACAACCAACAACCAACAACCTTCTGTATGAAAGATTGCTATTACTGCTGAAGAGAACCATCTGCTAGAGTACCCTGATTACTCCCCAATACCCAGGATGCATAGAGACAGGAGGAGTGATCATACATTCGCTTCGAACGTGGAGAAATATTGTAAATGAACACGACTGTCTCAAGATAAGTGGCCAACACTCATCACTAGCAGTGCAAGGGAGATCCCGCCATTGGCTGCTCTTCTTCAGACAGAAGAACCAAGGAGTCTTCAGGAACTTCATAACACAAAATGAGATATTCGATATTGCATTTTATTCGCCTTCATCTCGCCGCACCCGAGAAATTCGTTTTTTCTTTCTTCTGCTCATAAAGGACTCGGTAAACAGCCAGAAGCTATGGAGAAGTAAGACACAATGTGGTGATTCATCCGTAGAAAGAAATATCAATCTTAGCCTGTGTGACGGTAAAACAAGAGAAACCAAGTTCATTCTTTCCCATGAATTAATGTAATAAGGCGTTCTAATAGCAGGACTGCTTCTTCCAGGAGTATGGAAGAAACAGGCAAAGGAATCACTGGAGCCTGCCTTTTGAGCCGTCAGCCTTCGTAGGCTCTGTCTGCAACTCACTTCAACGTTGCTCCTACAGAACCAGGGCAGATGCTAACAGTTACGTCACAGAAAAAAACTCAAATACGTCTGCTATTACGGCGCAGTAAAGGCCCCCCACCTCGCATGGATAAAGCACCCATTCTGCACTATGCCTGCGTATGCGTGCATGGAAGGCTTGGTCTCCATAGAAACCAGGTCAGTGTACCAGTTTTACTGTTGGCTGAGGACGACTCTTGTGTGCGCATGGGTGCTTATTTGTGTGTGTGTGTGTGAGACTGAGGCATACAGAAGGTGTGTATGTGCGTGTACATATTAAAATCGACGAAGAACCTTATGATGCAATCGTTTTATATCAAGGTCTCGCCCACCAGGAAAAAGAAATGAAGAAATAAAGAAGTCTTTTCAAAGAGGTTTGTGACCGGTGCCTGCTTCCGGCTCCCTTGGCCTGATCTTTCTGGGACCCTCTGCCAACACCCCCCCGGCCTGTCTGGCAGTCAGTGGAAACTGAGCGAGCTTGATGAAGCCACACAGCAGTGAGTATATCAGACCGACTACGGAAAGAGGAGTGGCACTATCGGAGATCACGAGCCAGTCTTCATTAGGATCAAACCTATCCGTGCCCAGGCGCCGGGCTATACTCTGTCACTGCGCAGCAGGGAAATTGCACACACCCCCACCCCCCAACCCCCGATCAAAGGCAGGGAATTCATTAGGGAACGAGAGAGAAATGGGCAGCCAAGCTGACCTTTAGAATCTGCAGGAGGGTTCCACTCCCTGCATTCTCCAGGCTGGGTGGGGAAATTTCAGTGTGACACTCACACGGCGAGGGTAAATGTCACCCAGCAACCCAAGCTGTTTTTCCCCCTGTTTAACTAACAAAACGCTCAGAGAAATCCTCCGCGAGAGGAAGCACCTTTTGGATCCACAAACACCTGCTTTCAGCATGCCGTGTTACCAGAGGGATGGTTGCAAGAGATTGCACTTCTTTGTTTATTGTTGACCGGCACCGAGTTTGGAAGACGCACTCCTGATGCCAGTGCAGTACTTACACAAGCCTTGTGCTTCATTACTGCGTGAGGCACCAGTCCTGTTACGGCTCAGCCGGAAAGATAGGGTTAACAAAGGCTCACAGGCAGTGACACAACCATGACAGAAAGGGCTTTTAACTGGGCTCCAGACTTAATCCATAAAAATAAAGTGACCGAATAAACGCTCGAGTCAGTCCAGCAAAGACCAACTGCTGGGCAAATAAATCATGTTTATGGTCAATGCTTGGTTGCACGAGGGACAGGTGGCATGGATGACAGAGGCAGGGGAGGAGGAGGACGAAACGCAGAGGAAAGATGGACAAAGATAAGGGCATTGCGAGGGTTTTTTCTTCGTTCCTCGTTTGCCTGCTCAAGTCCCCCCCGGGCCCCGGTTACCCGGTGCCCTAAAATGCCACCCGAGGCAGGCGAACGATGCAGCGGCAGGGGTAGCCGGTGAGGGTGCCGGGGGCCTACCTGTCGGATGAAGCTGTTGGAGGTGGTGTCGGAGGAGGTGCTGCCGTCGGAGCGTTTGAAGCGGCTCTTCCGCTTGGTGTACTTCCCCTGGAGAGAGCAGAGACACAGGGGGGTGGGGGGGAGGAGGGTAGGTCAGGGAAACGCAGCGATGGGGGGATCCGTGTGCTGCGCGGGAGGAGGGCAGGAGTAATGAGACGTGAGAGCCACAGTCTGCAAGGGAGGGCTGTCACTGAGGGAGTCAGGGGGTGCTGCTCGCCCGGCTTATCGTGTCCACTCTGCAGACCCGCAGCTTGCCTCGTCACTGCTGTTTGAGATAGGAAATGAAAGCGGAGTACGGCGGGTGGACGCGATTCATCCGCCGGCCGTTTGCCATTTTGCTCTTTAGCAGGCCATCTCTCGGGGAGCACTTTCTTGCTATTGGTCATATTGGCTTTCATTTTCCGTGGCTTAGACAAGGACACCCAATCGGATTCATCGATAAACAGTGACTGTCGCTCCTAAGTCTCATTAATGCTGATGGGGATAAATTCCCAGCCATTTACGGTTTCTCTACTGGTGACTCAAACACGAGTGGCGAGGACCACTTGTCATTCTGAAAATTGTCGAGGCCCATTAGCACCACTGAGAACTACCCCTCCAATCCCGCTCATATTACCTGGTTTTATTTATGACCTATCGGTGGCAGGGACCCTATAATCTGTTCGGCAGGATGCTGGCAAATTGCCTGCCTTGCTTGGACAGGGTCCTCCATTGGATTAAGCCCACCATGGCCGCATCACCATGGAGACACATTGCCCATTAATTGTATTTGTGGCCAATCAGGGCGCCTGATGGATAACACTGTCTGGCCTCTAATACTGGCCGCTGCGTCGTCCATCCAGTGTCATCCTACACACACACACACACACACACACACTGTTCCTCGTTCTTCCTCGCTCAAACTTTAAACACACCTGGCCTATTTTTCCACCTCAACCCTGTGTCCATTGGGTCAAGTCATTTCCAACGATGTATGTTTGCGGTTGCATTGTGGGATGGAAGAGCAACCCATATCAGTTCAGGGGATCTGCCAAGTTCCTAAAACCTTCTCAATGGGCCCTGTCTCCCTCTTAACTGAACATCACCAGCTGGTCGGGACCGACAACATATTTCCATGCTCCATACGTTTGTGTGTGTTCTAAATCCTCCCTGTACTCCAGCCCACAGCTAACTACGTGATGGGCCTCTTTTTTTTCAGTCGTAGAGAGTGGCTGGCCGACAGCCGTAGGCAGTAAAACGTACAAACACACAAAGAAAAGTGCTTTTTCCCCTCGGCACGTGTAACCTGGAGCAACTCAAGTTTGCCTTCGCCCGTCAGTTTCACGTGATCAGCAAGCTCCGGAGCGTCTGGGTTTGATCTGCGCCTCATGCTTTTAAAAGCCGCTGGGATTGCTGTCTTAAAAAGGGGCCACTGGAGCGACCCGAGGGGGAGAGTGCCGAGAGAGGAACTGCTTCTCCGAATGTAACGTAACTTATTAAGGGAAGCCAAGAACTAGCATCATGTAGGGAGGTTAACAAAGATCTCCCTTACACGCACTTACACAATACAATGGAAACAGACTGAAGGAACCCACCAATTATTTAAATATGATTACAGTCAATGCAGATCGCTCTTTGGGAAGAAAAAGATGCTCCAAATGGGGGGAAACTAGTTGATCTCTTACAGTGTACATTGATTTAGAAATTAAGATACACTCCAAAAGTAATGTATCCATGTCTTGTGAGGTAGCCCCTAGTGTTTCTATTGGAGCGAAGCACAGAAATTTGCACTTGGGCGACTAGTGATCGATCGGTTTCACTACAACTCATTATCGCAGAGGCGGTATTCCTGTTTACATCACATCCCATAGTTGCTAAGCAGATGCTATCCAGAGCGACATACACTTTTACATTTCCCTCCTTTATTCAGCAGGATTTTTACTGAAGCACATGCAGGTGAATTTCCAGTTGAAGAGTACAATGGTACCGCTGCTCTCGGGATGTAAACCAACGCTCTCCTGGCACCCACACATTCAGCTCTTTGCCCACTGCTCCGATTACACATCTTATGTCGTCCGTAAATGTTTCAGGGGCGAGCTTTATAAAACGAGGTGCTCCATCAGTGGCATCTGCATTGTGCTTGCCGGGCATCTGAAAAGCTGTATTAATGCTGTACTGATACAGCCCACTGCAAAGCATATGAACTTTATATATAATTCAACAGCGTAACACACTAAGCCTGCACCCTGTGTGGCTTGCCAGGGGGTCTCTGTCGAACCATGCCAATCCATTATAAGCTACAGCAATGTTAACGAATCAATATATATTTTTCACCAGTGCCTGTTAGAAAAAAGAATATTAAGGATCCTATGTTATTTTATTATGTTTAAACTGTGAAAGGCCTAAAGTATATCTAATATGTATTATTCCATTGTTTTTTATAACAACCTTTAAATTACTTTGAACTATGACCTGCCATTATATGCTTTGGAAAGGAGACCAAGCACACACGGGTAGTTTGTAGACACATTTTACTTACTAATGTGTCCCACTATAAGTGGGTGTGGTCTGTTGTAAAGACAATCCGTTGACGCGAAAATTATTGAGAATGACATCATGCTCGCATTAAATAGTTTTAACAGGTTTCTAAGCAGTTTATATTTAGCTGATATAAATCACACTCTTAATATAGCCTACTTAAAAACCTATGAAAAGATCGTTACATTAACAATCTATCAAAATGTATTTGATTGTAATTGTAATTATTGTAAAATTATGATTATATTTACAAGCGAATAATCTGTTAATCTGACTGATAAATTGTATCTGTGACTGTACAAGGTATATTAAGGATAATAATGAAGACAACAGAGCAGTCGAACGCGAAATCATACAGTTAAAAAGAACATACATCTGATACCTTTTCATACGTAGAAAAGAAAAACTTCGATTTTTACCTCGCCCTTAATTACACACCATGCATCGGGCAATTGCATTATACATACGACACGTTTTGAAGAACTTAGGAAAATCTATTGAAATCATTCCAACTAGACAGTTAAAAGGGATCTTTACTATCCCTTTTAATTAACGGAAACTGTTCTGAATCTGAATAATTATAACGCTAATCTAACTAAAGGTGTCGGATCTGGCGGAGCGTTCCGTAACGCTCATCTTGGCATTTAATAAGAAATGTGGTCATGATAACGTCCATTAAAACATGCGAACCTTAAAATGTATCGGCTATAGAAACATTTTTTTCCAGTTTTGGATTAAGTATAGATTTCCGTTCAGATGACCGTATTCAGAAATTCGCTTTTGAAGAACATGTTTACTTTCTTTCGGTTAACAACATTGCCTCATAAATACATAATAATGTCTCCAAATTCAATAATTTCTCTGTTTTTTGTAATTAATTCAATGTACAGACTAGTACTATGGGTAATCTGAACCACTTCAATTGCCTTTTATCCAGACATTTGTTTTACATGGACATATTATGTATATTTCCTTACCTGTGAACTAGGATGATCAAACATGTCCATTTGGATCTCCTGGGTCGAGGTCGAAGGCGTCCTGGACATAATAGTTTTCTGTACCATTTATTTGTAAAAGATTATTTCTATTACATGTTTTATATTATGTTGGCTATTGTAAAGGTAGTCATTGTTGCCGAAGAACGCTGATAGTCTTGTCCCCTCACCCCCCAGATACGGCGCTTGTATACTGCTACTGTCACACAACACAGCTGTGACTTCCACCGAGAATCCACCTCTATTACCTCAGCCACAGACAATACCAAATGCTGGGATTCCAGATGCTAAGGGACGAGTCCACGCCCAATTAGCCAGGCTCCACCCTACATTTATATCAGTCAATCAGGGCGTCCAGTGGCGGGGCATCACACTTCCCTTGTGCTATGATTGGACTTTGGAGCTGACAATTGACAATCGTCACGATTGAAGATGTAGCACTCGGCTTTTTTATACCTTTGCCTCAGGGTGAGCTTTCAGTCCGGCGAACGCAGGTGCCGTTTTTTTCAGTCCGACGAACACAGGTGCCAGTTTTACGCACTATTGCTCTCGACTGAGTCGCTTGCGCTCTGGGTATCCCGTCTGCTCCGCCCGTGCTCCATTCAAATACATTACCACTGAGTTATTTTTATTTCCCTTTTTATTGAAATAACGTTATACTACCTTTTACTTTTTGTCGCCACGGTAAGGGTTGCGACAGCCCCTAATGTTACCAGTTGCCCATTGACCGATCAGTTTTATAATATAAATTTGTCAAGTTAGATCCCCTAGCCACTGTAAAATTGCCACCTAAAAATAGAAAACAATTATTTGGTTTTTGGTTCAAATTTGCCACTCCACCAGAGGAGAAATTTAGTGTAGTTTTAGAAATATCTACGTTTCAAAAGCTAGTTTAACCAAACCCTAATATCGTTTCAAATGTGTGGTTCGTCGTAACCACAATGTTGTCTACTTTGTAAGGTCAGAATGTATTTACTTTAGTGTTGCCAGGTATTGAAATTAATCCATGAATTTATGCACATTTTGTGTTGGTAATATGCAATCTATATTTGTGAAATTAAATAAATTCGTTTAACTATAGTTTGCAAATTGCAATCTGTTTTTGGTGTGTATGGGGACCATTCATTTCACATCTGCGACTAGAAAAAACATTTTACAAAAATATTTCAAACGAAATTCTTAGCAAGCGTCTCTCAGGGTAAAAACAATCGAGGATAAGTCTAACCATTCAGAAATCATGTACGCGTCCGTCAGTCTCCTGTTTGTTTCCCCAATGTCTCTTTTAGCCTATACATCCACTATTCCTTGACCACGACCAAGGAAGTGAATGTCCGAGAAGCAGTCATTTTCAAATAGCGTCCATATTATGTATCTCCTCTGTTATTGTCAAATGTTTGAAAGACTTACTAAGTTAACAAATATTGGCTAATGCTAAACTAACAGCGTCGATTTACAGACATTCGCACCTCCACCAGGACAAGAAAAACAATGAATGAATTTGTATTGGTTATTTTTGAAACCGATGATATGAAACTGTTTTTAACCAAATGTAGTCCAGATCGAATGCTCGTTGGAAAGTCCTTTTTTCGACTTCGCAGTTTTGGGAATACCACTTACGCGCACTCAATTGCCTTAGAGGCGGAAATTTCAAGAACTGCTACTCTGTAATCTCAAAACTAGTAGTACTACATCAAGACTTAAAACTTGTAATATATACCATACGATGTTTCATTTACACAGAACGTGAAATAATATTTTTATATATATTTTCCTTTCAACGAATAGCGAAAATATAATGAAGAATACACGTCTAGAGACATAGCTTACTTTTTAAAGCAAATGTAACAGACAAATGTAACGAGTTTACACATTGATTCCACACCTTCTTTCGTAGGAAAATGTAAAGGTCAGTGATGAAACGTAACAAATCCTAAACTCGGGTTTTTTCTTTCTCGAGTTTCCCACTTGTAATTACGATTCGGAGAACCAAGGCCAGCATTTTTTTCAATATATGAAAACCGTATTTACGAGAGCACCTTTTACAATTGTAGTTTTAAAAATGAAAATGTAGCTACATTAATAGTTTTTTTGAAAAACAGCTCAGGGCTAAAAAAACTAAACAAAAAAAAAAACCCTGGTTTGATTCAACTATTAGGGTACAAAATAATACTCAACAGTTCCCCCTTGTGTTGAAAACGTAAATAGATTTCCCATGATGCAATACGAGCGCTGTACACTTTTTGGACGGTACTATTATAATTCATAGGGGAGCAATTATTACGTATTTAAATTTTCTATTACGTTTAAATGTAACAGCAATTATTGATCACACATTATATTAAGTTTACCTTTACAGTAAATATATGTTATGTTTAGCTGCTTCTGTTTTTAATCCAATTCATTTTACGTTACTTGTTCCAACCGGTCGACAATAGGTTCTCCTCTCCTTAATAATGGTAGTGCCCTGTTCGCCCCGCAAGCCTTCCTTTCTTTTAAACAGCAGCAGCCATGAGGTAAGATTACCTATGTTGCTCCATGAAATAGTGAAAAAATAAGTTGAAATAAGTGCACCTGGTAGATTTGTTAGGTCGGTGTAAAGATTAAATTACTTGGAAATTATGTATCCGAACGACGTTATGCGAGGAACAGAAGCACGGCGTGGAAATGTGGATACCAGACATTTGCTGGATAGGCCAAGCATGGAGGCCATGTTGTTCAGATTGTAGCCGTCGCAATCATTCAAAGTTCAGACCACGACATGTTTTTTTTTTTTGCCCTGTCCTCATCCAACACTGACAATTTAATATTGAGTATTGCGTGCTCCGAAATCAACTAGTATAGGTAGCAGGAAAGCCGTTTAGGTATTTGAACCGAGCTGTAGACTGACACGTGTTTAAAGAAACGATATAAACGTGAAGCTAGCTGTCATTTCACTAGCTAGACGGTCTTTGTGCTGTGGCGTTTTCGTACTATAGAAGTTTAGTATGTGCTGTCATCCCGGTTATTTTGTTTCCTGAAGCAGTCTGCTCGTTATTTATTCGCGCTGGTAGACTGCTTGGCTAAAAAAAATGGCTGTTCACTTAACGACTTAGGTATATACTAATGTTAGTACCCCGCTTCACGGTTATGCCCGACCGTAGCAGCGTTGTTTGTAATTTGGATAGAACCACTGCCCGGTTTTCTCTTACCAATGTGTCTATTTTTGTAACACGTAAGCGAAGGATTTCATTACTAATGACACTCTGGAAGATCCGATGATAAGAAATTCCTTTAATTTTAACACTCCCTGTAATTTTTTTGTTGTCGCTGTGGGTGTTCCTTCAATGATGGTGATATAGGTAGTGTTTGTCCTTCAGTTTGCACAGAGTAATGAGTGAATGTGCCTGGGATGACTGCATCACGGTGGTCATTTTTGCTTCCTCCCCAGCATGCTCAGGCTTCAGAAGCGCCTGGCGTCCAGCGTCTTGCGTTGTGGCAAGAAGAAGGTGTGGCTTGACCCCAATGAGACCAATGAAATCGCCAATGCCAACTCCCGTGAGTCCTGTCGCCCTCGGCGGCTTGCTGAAACAAGGCCGGTTAAACATGGAACTGGCTACCACGCATTCGAGAAGTCACAGCAACTGCTCACAAAAGGCGTTGACTGGGGACGTTCTGTGGGAAAGTGACTTCTTTCCACATGCCAGTCCCTGGTCTTTAAGGATACTGGTAGATAATTTGCATACATGAGAAGCGAATACAGTTCTGATGCATTAGGAGATTAGTTAGTTGAAAGCCCACCTCCGCATGCCCTTGCATTAAGAAACAAAACTGACAAAGCCTTCACTTTGAAATCAAAGCCTAATTCTTACACTGATTTTTGATGGTGATTTTTGATTTTGGCATCTCAAATAGTTTCTTTAAAATGGTACAAAATGAAATCCGTCCTTAAACAGGATTTTAGGTTGGGTATTAATCTTGTAGTGACTTTGTGCATAAATGATTCATTTCGTTAAACTGTGTCTTCAGTCACTTTTTTGCTAATCCTAATCTCAGTAGCTTGTCAAATCAGAATGCCCGTCCTCTCCTCTCTGCCCCACTCAGGCCAGCAGATCCGTAAGCTGGTGAAGGATGGCCTGATCATCAGGAAGCCCGTGACGGTGCATTCCCGCGCCCGCTGCCGCAAGAACACGCTGGCGCGTCGCAAGGGCCGTCACATGGGCATCGGTGAGTGGGCCTCCTCAATTTAGCATCGCAGCCGTGTTTTTTGTTTAGTTTCCCCCCCCCCCCCAAAGAGATTTACGTTACAAAGGCAAAATGCGTTTCCCGCAGTGAGAGGTGAAGCGGCCGTTGCGTCGGTGGTGCCGGTTTATCTTACCCTATAGGCCTCCACAGGTAAAAGGAAGGGTACTGCCAACGCCCGTATGCCGGAGAAGCTGTCCTGGATGCGTCGCATGAGGATCCTGCGCCGCCTGCTGCGCCGCTACAGGGAGTCCAAGAAGATTGACAGGCACATGTGGGTCCTGCTTTTCGGTTTCTTGGACCTTCTGGGCACACCTTCGCCAGTCGTGGCGTTTTCAGGCTATTCCAAGTGCTGGTCTTGCTACTGGTGTGTTTGTGTCAATGTTGACTAGTGGTCTGTTTCTCCCCCCCCTTTTCTTCCAGGTACCACAGCCTCTACCTTAAGGTGAAGGGTAACGTGTTCAAGAACAAGCGCATCCTGATGGAGCACATTCACAAGCTGAAGGCTGACAAAGCTCGCAAGAAGCTCCTGGCGTAAGTTTTGCGCTAGCTTTTACTAGTCTTTAGCCAGCAAACGTCTCTAACCCACATGAGAAGTCAGTAATCCAGTAATCCAAGTAATCCAGCTCAGTCGCCCAGCAGCTCCCTATTTCCATGCTTGAACCCCAACCTTTCTTAAACCGCGCACTTCTCCCTGTTACTCCGCAGTGACCAGGCTGAGGCTCGGCGCTCCAAGACCAAGGAGGCCCGCAAGAGGCGTGAGGAGCGTCTCCAGGCCAAGAAGGAGGAGATCATCAAGACTCTGTCCAAGGAGGAGCAAGAGACAAAGAAGTGATCCTCACTCAGCCTGCACTAATAAAGTGAACATAAAAAGCCTCCGCTCCAGCGTCTGGTCTCTTTCTTTTATTCAGTATCCTCGCATTCACCTTACTCTGCCCATTCCATTAAGATTGCAGCAAACCGCCTTCATGTGCTGTCCGATAATGTGCACAGAGGATCCCCCTCAATACCTGTATTGTCGAGAATGATGCGTGGGTCGGTTACCTGAAGCTCACAAGCTTTGTTGTAGCGCCACTGATTTGCTGCACATTCCTTGGAATAGCTATGGTACCTCTTTCCTCCATGAAAAAACTTAATATCTTAAGAAGGTTTCATAGTAAAGGAAATGCAACCTTAGTAACAAGTTTACTTGTGTGAAAAGGTTTCATTTTATAGTAGATGCTTGTTGAGTATTTTAAGTATTTCATGGATTATGAGGGGAAGTGGTGCACCTACATATTGACAACTTATGCAATGGTTTCTGTCAGTTTATAGTGGGATTTGTTGGTGTCAAATACCTTGGTATATCAGAAAGTGTCACATCAGAACCCAAGTATATTTTTTTATCTGAGTAGTACATGACAACTTCTGTACTTATAGGGTAATGTCTGTGGTAAGCAATTGCTAGATTGATGCTTAGCAAACGCTAATATAAAGTTTTTTAAATTATAAGCCTGTCACTTTAACCAATACACTGTCAGCTGCCCCTCATCCTATGAGAAAGCATTAAAAACCTCAGAACATATGGTAAAGTGGGATTTTTAGAAACATCTGGAGGGTATAGAATGGTTGGTTTGATAAGAATTGCATATGATAAGGGAAGTTTGAGGACTGGTATGTGATTGGATCTGTTGAGAAAAGTAATGTTCATTTAACATTTTCACATAATTTGAAATGGTACATATTTGTATTCTGAAAAATACTCTGACATTGATACTTATTTTGAAAATGGAGCCGAAGTATGGATACAAGAGACGTGTTTTAACAGTCCGGTGCAGGAGGTGTAGTTTTTTAATTATCGAAGTTCCAAGTTCTTTAGAAAATAAGCGATGGGGAAGCGGTAAACAAGTCTCAATGCGCAGAATCAGGAGTTTCCTGGCATACATTGCAAGAAAAAAAGAGTTCGAAGTAGTTTCTAGGAGGATGTGTAAAGCGACTCCTCACTTAACGACCGAGATCCGTTCCTACGCCTAGGTCGTTAAGCGAATTGGTAGATAAGCGAGGAGCTGCTTTGCCTCAGAAAAAGTCTCTTTCTCTTAATTCTCTTTTAGAATTATTTTACTAAAATAATTTCATTAGGTTTATATTAAGGTGTATCTACATTAAGAATTCCCTGATCATAAATAAAGTAAAATGTCTCCGCCTAGTGGTACTTCCTGATACTAATACAGCATCTAACGGCACTAACATCCACTAGCAATTTATTAATTCAGTTTTTTTTATTATTTTAGCACAAAATATGCAATAACCCGGACTTCCAATCAACAACGGGTTCTCTGCCTTTCTGTTAACAGTCTATCAAGAGATTTATTGTAGAGAACAGAGGACCACCTATCCGATTTATGTATAAACCGAGTCCACCCAGTCTAGCGAGGAAACCATAAATAGTCCTGTTTCGGTTTGAAGTGGAGCAGATGATGCAGTAAGGATGGAAAGTTTGAGATTCGTTCATTGGATTGGTGAAAAAAGAAGAAGCATGGAGATCAGTAATGAGGTCATGTTTTTCACTCACTGAATCATGTCTAGTCATCTATTTCCTTGATACTTGTGGGGTGCTGTAATACGTTTGAAATTCTTTTCAGTTAAATGTTATAAATTATGTTGATTTTGCCCAAATACGAAGAATGCTTAACAGGTTGAGCAGTCTTTTCGCACACGTTCTTTTAAAACTTTAAGGAAAAGTAAAGTGCATGGTGAGAGTAACAGACCACAGACACGTTTCTGCCGACGGTCTTTGTTGGGGGGGGGGGGGGGGGGGGGGGGGCGGGGGGGGGGGGGGGGGGGGGGGGGGGGGGGGG
>JAOYSI010022239.1:0-19432 GCA_025775065.1 Hiodon alosoides | reverse complement strand
TTTAAATATTTTTTTTTTTTTTTTTTTATTTATATATTTTTTTTTTGTGTTTTTTTTTTTTTTTTTTGGTTTTTTTTTTTTTTATTTTTCCTTTTTTTTTTTTTCCCCCCCCCCCCCCCCCAAAAAAAACCAATAAGTTGTTATGTTGCCCTGAAATGCATGATTCTGCTCAAATAACCAATCAAGAAAGTTGGACCCCAGTTGGAACATTCCTGCTCATATTTGCACTCTTTCTACAGGAAGTGGCTATTTACTTGTTCCAGCAGTGTTATCCATCTTGGGACCTGTTGTCAATCCTCAGCCTAGATTGTTCAGATTAGGCCACCGGGGGAATAAAATCCCTTACCCTGCTGCGAGTGAAGGCCACATTTTTGTCACAGCCAAATAGGCACCCTTCCTGTGTTATGCCTCACGTTATAAACTGACCCTGTCATTTAGCCAGCTGGCTTTCTAGAGGGCTTCTTGGTGCTTTTATGTTTATAGAGAATTATTCATATTTGTATTAGTGTGTGTGTGTGTGTGTGTGTGTGTGTGTGTGTGTGTGTGTGTGTGTGTGTGTGTGTGTGTGTGTGTGTGTGTGAGTGACTGTTGACAGGCATGGGGCTCCCTGCCTGGAGCTAAGAGCCTTAGGAATGCATTCTGGTCAGCTGTTCAGCACCAGACCGCCCCCCCCCCCCATCCCACCAAACCCAGAGCCATTGCCTGTACCACAAAGAGCAAGGTGCACTGGTCTATTTTCAGTCTTAGATTGAGTGGGTGGGGCAGATGTTTTTTTTGTTAATGGCGAAGCCTTTGAGAGCAGCTAACAATGCCTTCCTCACATTTACCTTTATTTTTCCATTGACATTATTGTGTTAGGCATTGTGGTACAATTTTAGTTCTCAGGATGTCAAGTCTCCTGATAGCCCTGGCTTAAGGGGGGGAAAGATTTGGTGGAGGTGAAGCGGGCATAGCAGAATGTGAGGAATGATGTGGAAAATGGTTTTGTGCTGAGTTCCGCCCTTTGTACACACGCTTCCAGAGCCCTGTGATGTCAGGTCAGGCGCACACAGGCAGTGCAACGCCCTCCCGCCAGCCCCTATAAGCTGAACTGAAGCTCAGTAATACAAGAACACAAAAGGGCTGTGTTTTCTTTTCCTGCACAAAGATGCCGGCTCTTCTACATAAATATACCAGGCAAGTCAGTAATAATAATAAATCCACTGAGGAAACTGAACTTGAAAACAGGATACAGGTTCCAAGCCTGCACAGAGAATTGCAGAAGTACTTTTGAGCAAGATACTACAATAAAAAAAGTTTTTGTGAATATCTAGGTGTAAAATTGCAAACTCAGTCTTCATATGACCATATCATCTTCTACTCAAATGATAATATATTTAATATATTTAATTTAAAATGCTCAGGACAACAGAACATCCAGTGATTATTATATACACTCAGTTTAGGGAATGTAAACTTAACATTGTTGCTGTCCAGGTGCATTCCTTCATGGCTAAAATTTACCCATCATTGCATGGAGACTTACAGCAGGATAATGTGGGGATGAAGTGGAATGGACTGTTTGCAAAATGAATGTACTTTACAGCATCTTTGTGATTGCCAAGAATTCAAACTGTTCTGGGGGCAAAACGGGGTTCCAACCCAGCCCTAGATGGGTGTACCTAATAAACTGAGTGTACATTTCATGGTTTAACAAATGCACTAAAAATTGTGAATGATTTACAAGCATTCAGTGAAAAGATCAGCCAAGGAGGGAGGCTATTATATCCATGTGGATGGCTTTCATTTTGGTTACCTTGTGGGACAGTGGGCGGTAGGGCGGCCTCACTGATTTGAGGAGGATTGCCACTCCGAGAGACATACAGCTTTATGTAACCTTGTGGTACTTCCTACACACTGGGAGACAGTTTTTTTGAGAGTTATGCTAATTTTTAAAAATTTGTTTTTAGTTACAAACACAGCCAGATAAAGATCATGCACACCGCTTCCTGTATCTTTGCATTTTGGTCTGAAACCCCTCAGACTATACTCGACAGAAAGAGAGCGAGGAGCATAGATCAGGAAATCTGATTGGCTCTGCTCAAGCCCTGACTGACCCTCATTGGCTGTCTTTAAAAAAAAGAAAAAGAAAAAAAAGGACCCTCTGGCACACACTCCCAGTTTCCCTGCAACAATCCTTCATGAATCTCCCTCCACGCACACACTCAGCAGAGACAAGCCACGGGCTAATTCAGTACCAGGCACTCATGTTACTGCCTGATAGAGCAAGGGAGATCAGCAAATGGCTTCTACCTCACCAGAGGGAGACAAATGAGGAGGCGGGCTTGAGCCAGGCTGGGGGAGGGGCTGGGGAATGCACAAGGAGCAACAGCTTTGGATTTTGTGTTGAAAAAGTAAGAGCCTTCCTGAATCCGAAAGAGCGTGAGAGCGTGTTAGAGAGAGGGAGAAAGAGAGGGCTTTTCTCATTTCAGTGAAAATAAAATTAAAAGCAAGGCTGAAAAAAAAACAGGGAAAAGGGGAATAGAATGGTGGAAGAAAGCTTACAGAAAAAAATATTTGACAGGGCAACGGCAGAATGTCGAGAGGCAACAGCATGGAGGGGAGACTGAAGGAGGGGAAGTAGTAAGTGAAGAAACGGCCTGGAGAGTGTAACAGGCACCGGCACCGCTGGGGCAGGAGGAGTAGGAGGGGAAAAACAGGAAGGAGTTTCAGAAGCAATAGGAGAAGTGAAAAAAGCGGGAGAGAGCGGAAGAGAAGAGATGCGGAGACAGATGTTTTCCTGCATGCTCTGCCTGATGGCCATGGTGATTCTACTGATCTACTTCTCCTGGTACATTTTCTGCTGCAGGTGAGTGGACCACACCCCGACACCCCTCCCTTTTCCCCTTTTCACAGGTAAGTCCTGCTACCACTAGGGAAAAGTATCTTGATGGCTGTGTCCAAAAATTACATTCTTCTGAGAAGAAAAAACGAGTAACTCCTGAAAATGTATTCATGGTTTCAAGACCACTGAATTAGTTATTTTTTGCTTTAAAACAAGATTTTAAACTATGTCTCCTGAACAAAAATAATTTACCTTTAGATTTGACAGTAAACATTGCGCTCTTATCTACTTGGAAGTTAGAAATAATAATGTATCCTTCAAAGTATAATCAATAGGAATGAAAATAAAGGTGAGGCTCGATTGGCATTTAATATAACTGGAGCTTTCAAACTTGACAAATGGTAATAAAAACTGAAAACGCACTACAGCAACCGTAATAAATATATATTTGATTAATCTTACTGATTTGCAATCAGAATTTGAGGAAAATAAAAATTTGGATTAACTGTCATTATTCATTGATAGATTAATAAAATTGCACTTTCAGATCCAAAGTTCTTCTTTCTGGGAACACAGGCTTTTCCCCAGGCATAGCCACATCCATCATTTAGCTCTGTACCTTAACTTTAAACCCTTTAAACCCTGTACCTTAAATCATTTTCTGTAGTATAAACCAGGAAATATGGCTTCTGAACACTCCGACCATGTGGCATTTCTATTTTAGTCATAATGTTTCAGTGACATCTCACGAAGGGGAAAAATGGTTAAAATAAATATTGGTCCAATTTGAAACAGTTAGTTCAAATACAACTAACCTATTTCAGTGTTTTGTATGATGAAGAGAAAGGTGCAAGAATAGGCGGCATTATTACTATTATCATAAACGTAAAAAGTCATTCAATCAAACTTTGGTTTATAAGCCTGTCGCAGTTTTACAAATATTATTGCTGACAAAGCTTTGAACAGTTTTCACTTGGATAAGTTTTCTACTTTGTAACTAAGATACAATCATGATCTTTATCTGTGATTATACAAATGCATGTTAAAACTCTTTAGTAAGTTTGGTACACCGCTTTGTATCTATACCCAGAAACATGTCAAACTCAATTGAGTCAAACAAATCTAAATCATTCCCAATTGCTTTTGGGTTAGCGCAAAGTTTGACTGGCGCTACGTAGTGAATTTTCCAACTTATTTGCTGAGGTGCATTTGCAATCAAACCTACACATAGCTCAATTACCTTAATTACATCTTATACAAATCCTATAAATTAAACATGTCTTTTCATAAATACCCTAGACATCCCTGCTGATTCTGAAAAATGTAACCAGACTCCTTTGGTGTACAACTGTAGTGACCTTGATTACATGACACAATACTAACAAGGGAAATTATCACCTCTACGTTCAGCAGTTCCTTGTCATACCCAGCTAAAATGACCCACAACACCTGTCTGTCTCCACTTTCCTTCCAAGGCGGAAATGATTAACTCTGAAAGCCACTGTGTAGGCAGGAAAGCGGGGAGGGAAGATAATTCAGTTCTGCTGTATTTAAGCTGTGTTTAGCTTCAATCATGTTTAGCGTCAGTTGGCGTGTCGAGTTTCATTTTCTTTTGTCTTCCATTTCCTTAGACCACAAAGCCCCGTGCCTCCTGCCCCGAAGGAACAACAGCCCAACTTGTCCAAGACGTGCCACGACTGCAGGTTGGAAGACACGTGCTGGATCAGAAAGCCCACCCCACCATTCATACTTTAGTGAATTTCTGTCAGATGGCACCCTGCGTGGCCTGTTAAGTGTGGGGGGGGGGACACAAATTTGTGTCGATTTGTGAATCGGGCCCACACCCCACCTGAGCCTTACCCCTTTATGTCACTGCTTCAACACCATTCCCATTCTCAGTATGATTATTTGGCCGTTTAGGGGTGCATCATCACGCTGAGCTGACGCGTTCCACCACGCCTGTCTTACCCCTCTCTGTGTCTCCTGTGTCCTTGAAGTGAGAGCGCGATCGACAAGTTGATGAAGCTTTACACTCTGGACTGGAAGAAGCATGGGGACAATGTCAAAGAGTTCAGGTAGAGGAAAGACAAGAGAAATAAAACCCCAGACAGCCTCCCAGATCGAATGTTTTCCCTTTTATAGGGAAATAACACAACGCAAGACCCAAGATCCAATACTGTCATACAAGCTCATCAAAGTGACAGCAGGGTTATGGCGGGAAAGGGGGAGTTTTTTATTTTTCTTTTTTTTTTGTACCAGGTCTCAGCTGATCAGCAAATGCAACGGGGTCTCCAAGGCCATCATCACCAAAGCTAACACACCGCTGGGGTCAAATGTTGTGTATGACGGCGAGAAGAGGAAACCCCTCAAGGTGACCGAAAAACTGTTTGCCACATTTGCGAAGGTATGCTCCGCCCCTGAAAACTGCATGTGTTTGAGTGTCTGTCCAGCAAGACGCTGTAACTGTGCGTCCTTCAGGAGACGCCCTTTGGGAATCTCACCTGGGAGACATGCGCAGTGGTCGGCAATGGAGGCGTCCTGGTCAACAGCAGCTGCGGAGAGGAAATTGATTTCGCCCAGTTCATCATCAGGTGGGCGGACATCACATATTTTTCCGTGAAAAAAATCAGAAGAGGGGCTCAGTTGGTAAAGGCGCTCACCCAAGTGCAAACTAAGCCCTAAGAGCGAGAGTTGGAACGCAGCCTTTGTAGCAGATTAGCAGATTGTGTGATTAAGAGCGCACAGAGGTGGCCCACAATTGGCCGAGTACTGCCTGGCCTGGTGTGGGTAAATAGGTAAGGCTTACCCTCTGCTCTGCTTGTTGCTAACGAGCATCTGGCCAAATAGCAGATTTTTATTTTATTTATATTTTTTATATCAATATATTAGGGGGGACATTTTGAGCATTTTTTAATATTGGGGGGGATAAGTCCTCCCCAATATATAGTATAATTACAGCCCTGTAACGATGCAATTTCAGTGGAAAAGTTACAGCGAGTAATGAATGAGCACAAAATAACTCCAACAGGATTGTAGATTTGCATATCAGTATCTTTAAATGGCTAGACATGCAGCACTGGCCAGGCAAACAACGGCAGCAATGCTATCATGGTTTTAAAATAGAATATCAAACCGAAGGAAATTGAAATGCTAAATAAAAAATAAAAAAATCAGTTACTAAATAACTAATATTACTCTAATAATTTCTGGAATAAGAAAAAAGACTGATTGAAGAGAAAGAGCAGAGACAGACAAAAGTTATCTGCTTTGTGAATTTCCGGTCTGGTCAACACTTATTTTTCTTGTTGAACTTTTCTACCTCCTCTCAGTATCACCACACGGAGCTGGGAGATCGAGATCTTGAGGTTTTCAGACGTTCCTCTTTAAAAGCTAGTAAAAGAAAACTTGTTACATTCAAAACGATGGGTGCAGTAAGCCCCTGTACGGCCTCAGCGCGTAAAGTGATCACCAATGGAAATATTGACACAAAACTTGACATTTGAACATGTGTCCCATGTGTCACATGATGTCACTTGAATCCGCTGCATTTTGCTTCTTGGGCCACGCCGTTGCTGCTTGCAGCTATATTTGTCTCTGTCTTTCTACCCCTTTAGGTGTAACCTCGCTCCTGTGGACAACGGCTACGAGAGAGATGTGGGCAACAAGACACACTTGGTGACAGCCAATCCCAGCATTTTCATGGAAAAGTAAGACAGGGGTACTGTCTCAGGGGTTTGGGTAGCGTGAGTAGAGTCTTCTGAGCCAGCTCAACCAAACTATTTAACAAGTCATCTTGCATCTGGAGAAAAGGTCAAAATATTGCCGAAGTGGCAGAGTTTTTTCTTTATAAGGGGATCATTAAGGTTTATTCTCTGCAGTCCTGCCGCATCTTGTTTTTCCCCTCTATTTCCCCTCCCCACGAGGTATGCCAGCCTGATGGAGCGCCGGCGCCCCTTTCTGGAGAGAATGAGTAGCTATGGCGACTCCCTGCTGCTGCTGCCCATATTCTCCTATGGACCCAACACGCCCGTCTCACTGCGCGTCTTATACACCCTGGAGGACTTCGAAAGCCCCGCCCGGACAGTCTTTCTCAACCCGGAGTACCTGCGGAAACTGGCGCAGTTCTGGCAGGCCCAGGGCCTGAAAGTGGTGCGCCTCAGCACAGGGATCATGATGGTCAGCCTGGCCCTCGAGCTGTGCTCCAACGTACACATCTACGGCTTCTGGCCCTTTGCCGAGCACCCGCTCGACCGCCGTCCCATCTCCAACCACTACTACGACAACCGGCTGAGCAAGAAGTCAGTGCACACCATGTCTGATGAGTTCAATCACCTCCTGAACCTCCACAATCAGGGTGTGGTCAGGCTGCACCTTGGCAAGTGTGCACCCCGGTCCCGCTAGGACTCCCTGCCCCGCTGACAAACACCTTCCCACCTCCAACCCAAAACAATGCTGGCGTTGCTTAGTTGTGGAACGGTTTTACAGAGGGACTAACTGACTGAACTGCCATGCTGGACTGATATCGCCAAGCTGGATCTTAAGTGAGAAGCTCTGCTCTCAGAGAGGACGACACCTCATAGGGCAACCTTAAACTCAGCCAAGTATTTTGCACTCAGATGTCGGTCATAGTTAAAAATTGTGACTTTAAAGACTCGAATATATATAAATTGTTCAGAAGACCAGCTGGAATCTGGTGTTTTTTTCAAGAGAATTTTTTTGAAAAAAAATTTGAAGAATTTTATTGCAGAGTTGATTGACAGGAGCATCCTATCTAAGTCTAACAGGTGAAGTAACTTGAACATACAGGGGGCAGAGAACATGCCTCAAATAACTGGAGATCATCTACAGCTGGTTTTCCACTCATAGGAGATTTACTCATAGGGGTTTCATTATTCTCACAAACACAGTGATATTGAATTGGAAAAAGAAAACATAGAGATTTCACTATTTGCTTAATTTCATCAAGCCATGGAACTAATGTCCTATGATTATTTGTTATTTTAAAACAAAAAACAAAAACACACAATTGCTAGCCATGCAGATTGAATGTACTACTTCATATGAAATTGTTATGTGTATAATCATTTCAAAAATGATTTTAAAAGCCATTTGAATATTTTGCTTGTTTAAAATGACATATGCTACACCTAGGTGCCATGGAATTTTTCTTTGCCAAAAAAAACAACCCATGAATGTACCCAGAGACTGACGGGCTGGCTCTCCCAAAGTGGGAATTGCTTGCCAGTTCTCTTGCGCTGCGGATTGCGGAAAGAAACACGAACAGAAAAGGGCAGATTCCCGACATTTAAAAACTTTCCCGAAAGGCGGAGCGTCACTAACAAGAAAATGATAAGTGTAAATGTTAAGGCCCCCAGTCACTCGCTTCAGCTGGTTAAAATCAGCAGCCAGCGGGTCAATTATGTGGATCTTTTTTTAGAAAGTCACTTAGCACCATGCCACCCCATACAGCCAAGTTAAGACCCCCAGAAACTTTAATGAAGGACTTTGGCTGCAAGCTAACAAAGCTAAACTAAACATGAAAGCTAAGATACTGAAGATAGTCATCCTGCACTGGAGTATTTTATTTCATTATTTTATCTAGTGTTGAATGGACTCCAGTTTCGGGGGGAAGCAGTGTTTTTTTTTTTTTTTTACTGTCTTTGAAAGTTATAAAAATTGCACTTCTTGTATGGAATGATCAGAATGTTGGTACTATACTTGATTTCCTTGGCTTTTTTAAAACCGTGAAAGTAAAAAAATAAATCTGCCATAAATCAAGATTCTTTTGACCTCTGATTTTTCCTCACTTTGAAGCCTGTCTAAACATCACCAGGTCTACATCACTTGAATACAATCATATTATTTCCTGTGTATTGGGCTGGCATACAAGGATCATCGTAACCTTCTTATTACGATGATTAAGTCTGAGTTTTTTTGTGAAATAGAAACGCTTGCTTGTCCGCAATTCATAATAAGGAATTTTGGGATGTTGCTGTTACCCTAATATCATCCAATTGCTACCCTGCAATTGCATCAATGTATCGCTTCGAGAGGTTTAACCTCGGGAAACAGGATTTAGCGTCCCTGGACACAGCGACTCCAACTGCGTGCGGTGGTAAACTAAAACCAATGCAACCGGAGTCATCATTTGAACTGGAAGTGACCTCACTTGATGTTCTTAATGTGTTTCGGCTGGTTACTGAGAGTAACTATTTACACTTACATAATCGCACCGTTTAAAATAGTGTAATGGAAATAACCTGGCATATTCATGCTTTCCAAATATTAAACAAACCGTTAATTAAGTGATAATTAAAAGTCCTACCTCCACCCTTATCCAATTAGATTACTAACGAGCAGGTGATCGGTGGGACGACTGGGGAGGTATAAAAATGTCAAATAGGCGCTGCCGCTCCTTTAGAAGAAGAAGAACGCCCAAGGTTTAAGGAGTAAGTAAGTACTGTTTCAAAAGAATGGATGGCTTAATTTACGGAAAATTGGACGCGGTTCCACGTTTAAAGATTTTCAACTGCACCCATGCCGACTGCGGGGCCACGTTCACCAGGGAGTGGCGTATGAAAGAACACGAAACCGTTCACACTGGGGAGGTAAATAACGGCGTAGAGTCCGTGCAAATGTGGGGGAGAAAAATGTAATTCCTCTGATCTACAACTGTCAGATGCATTAAACAATACGATTAACATAGCCAGCCTGGTGGGTTTTATAAAAACACAAAACTAAAGATTTTCGATGAACTCTTAAATGCTTTTAGAAGAAGCCTGTTTAGCTACCATACCCGTTTTAATTCATTGCATTATAAATACATTTTTCATGAATTCCAGTCTTGGACTTAAGCTACAATATCAGGTAAGTATTAGTAGTCTTTTTAATTGAATTTTGGAATGCAAGTTTCATGTTTATCGTGCACGTGACACAATTGTTTTTAAAGGCCAGTTTATACTGTTAAAAACATGGATCATAAATCGTCGAAGAGGCTGTGTCAATGTTTTTGTTTACAACACCGGTTGTTAACTACTTGTCGACTCGGTGCAGTAGCCCTAAAAGCCTTATCACTTCACCCTCTCTTTTAGCGACCCCTAGAGTGCCCAGTGTCTGGATGTGGCCGCCGTTTCACAAGGAAATGTCACCTAAGTCGTCATAAACTAAGCCACACCGGGGATAAAAAGTTTAGGTAGGCTACACGAACAAATTTAGTCTGAATGACGGCATAACATTTAAATGCAATTGTTTTAACGTTATTGTGAATTACTGGTCAAACTATAAAACGTTGGAGGCATGGTTTAATCGGATCCACAATATTTCAGATGTACGTACGTGAGCTGTACTCGAAGTTTCTATTCTTCTGACCACTTGAAAAGACATGTCCGATATGCACATGGTGACAAGGACATGTACTTCAAGGTATGTACGCTAGAGAGCGCTAAATACCCATTTTACGCGAAACGTCGGTACTCCTTCCTGCAATATAACACCCCGTTGAGATTCCAGTAAATTTGGCCTCTCTGCGGTTTGGATTCTTTTAAATGGGGTCCCAACCAGTCATCGTTTCATGCAAGTGACCTTGTCTCTTTACACCTTGGAGAGTTAATGGCTCTAGTACACTGGTTTTCAAAGTAAATCATGCGTGTTCTAGGATGTTTTCCAACACTTAATTTACTTGTCTCCTGCGTGTAGTGCCATTACTCAGGCTGCACTCTCACATTCCGGAAGCGCAGGGCATACAAGATGCACCTTGGCGGGCATGGCATCCCCTTCAGTTTCAAGTAAGTGTGAGGATGCCCTGGGAGGGTGAGTGTTTCCTGAGGTAGAACGCTTCAGATCCCTGCAGCATGTGGATAAGTTCTCTTTTGAGACAGCCGCACGTTTAACTGCACACTGGTTTTTAAGTGTTTGCTGTATAGATTGCCATGCTTGTAGGAAAACTGACATGACAAAGTACATCTGCAGTTACTTGTCTAATGGGTGCAGGTCTGATTGTGACCTCGCCTTGCTGTCTGTTCTGGAGCTTGTGGGGTACCTCTGGGATTGATTGGTGGTCCCATTTGTGTATTGCTGCAGATGACTTCTGCCAGTCACTATGATGGGTTGTAGGAGTGTCTGTTGCAAGGTGATTGCTTGGTGAAAACCTTGCCTGATGCTTAGATGCTCTTCAAGGTGTCCAGATTTGGTTTTATAATTTCTGACTGTAAATTTTCCCGGACTAACAACCTTTTTGCCCTTCTATCTTAGAGCTGCTTGCATTTAAAAATCTGTTTCAGGAATTTTATGATGAAAAATCAACTAAGGGGAGCTTGGGATAATAGAGGTTTACTTTAAAACCCCTGCAGGAGTTGGGAGGGTGAAACAAATTGAATGTGGAATGTTAAGCAAATTCTGGAGGGCAAAGCTACTTGTGTGATCAGGTTCCTGGATGTCCTTTCAGGTGCACAAACCAAGGGTGTGGGGCTACATTTGAGACCCACGTTGCTCGCAGAGCCCATGAGAGAACCCATACAGGTATGCGGGTGGCTTGGTCAAGATTTTCTGCTTGTCTGGGTTCATGAGGTCTGCCCTTGAGGTGTACTCTGCTGTTGACATGCAATGCCTGTTGAAGATTTGCAGTTGCAGAAATTCAGTCCTTGAAAACATTGGTTGAAAGGGCCTCAGTATTTGAGTTTCTATGATGAGGGGTATGCCCTTGACATAACAGCTCTTGACACGGCCTTAGCCTTTTTCCTTGTGGCATGACCTGTCATCGTTCTGCCTTCCCCTCCATTCTCAGGGTACCGCTGCCCCCAGCCTGACTGCCAAGTGGTGGAGTACACCTGGGGGAAAATGTCCAAACATGTCCTGCAGCACCCAGGTAACGGAGAATGTCATGCCCACATTGGTGCAGCTGAGGTCCCTGACTTTCTCTCCTCCACAGCCCTAACGACTACCTGCATGAATGGACCTGCTGCCAACGTGAGACAGATTAAGAATTGGGGCCACATTTGCAGCAAACTGCAGCTTGTTGCCCAAAGTGTTGTCACTCGCCAAATCACATGGGATTGTATGGCCTAGTGCCTCCTAACCCTGTACCCTTGGCTGCATCATCTGGAACACTGGGGGACTGGCTAATCGCACCGTGCCAGGGTGGACTGTAAATGTGGTTACGGGGCGTATGCCCTGGATTCTGAGGCTGAATGTGATAAACACAGCTGCGTTACCTGCTGCTTCAGTTGTGCGGTTATTACTCTAGGCAGCGTTTGCTAACTATGCAATTGCCCATGGCTGCCTGGTTTCTTCCTTTCCCCCTCTCCCCCCAGTCAGCTACACCTGCACGCAGTGCCAGAAGGTCTTGCGGAAGAAGGACGCTCTGAGGCGTCACAGGCGCACTCATGCCCTGCAGAAGCCCGTGCTGCTGTGCCCGAACCCTGGCTGCCAGGCCTACTTCACCACCACCTTCAACCTGCAGCATCACATCCGCAAGGTGCACCTTCAGCTGCTCAAATACACCTGCAGCTACGCTGACTGCACCTGCACCTTCGCCATGCGGGTGAGTGTGAACCACGTGGCGGGAATCCAGAGGAGCAGTGGTCAAAGGCGGCTTAACTTCAGCTTTCCGCACAAGTGCTGATGCAAATATATGCTGCTTAGTGGTAAGGCAAAAATTGGACATGGACTAAAAGGCTGCCAGTTCAAGTGCATGCCCCCTGAACGGAGTATTTGACCCAAACAGCTCCAGGAAATCTGGCATAAATTAAAAGGAAGTTTAATTTTATTGCGAAGCCACATTGGTATGGGCATTGCAGTGGGAAATGTTCTAGATGGAGCCGATTGCTGTCAAATCCAGATCTGTTGCCACCAAAAAACTTGGTCATTATGTTCTTCCAGTGTAAATCACTGGGATTAAAAGAACATTATGAAAGGGGATGAGTTTAAAGGATTTTGTCAGCTGGTGACCTGTGTGCCCTGTTGAATATTGCCTTTGTCCCACCAGGAAAGCCTGACCCGTCACATGATTCGCCATGACCCCTTCAGCGTCAAGGTTAAGGTGGGTCTCTTTGTATCTTAAAGGACAAAGTGCCCTGAAGGGCTTTGGTGTCTCAACGGTGTCTTCTCATTGGCGTTTATTAGTGTCTGCGTGTTAAGTGACTCACCGCTGATGAAATGACCATCTTATTTTTTGATGGAAAAAGTTTGATTGGTGAATGTCTGGGACTAGGGTCCATCCTTCAGGTTGTATAACTCTGTACTTTACCACAAAGAAAAGAAGGCTGTCCCAGTATAGGAATTCTCAATCCATGTATTCATGTGATCTTTCACCTGCCTGAACCCCTCATACTCCCTCAGTCCAGAAATTAAAATGGCTCTACGTGAGGGTTCGCTTTTATGCATGGTTTGGGGTTTTTCTCACTGCACACTGCTAGATCAGACTTGTATAGACTTGTACAGTAATATAGTAACTTGGGGTATTAATTGGCCAGGACTCCTGGTTTGACAGCACCTGTCCCATTCTTTCCCTGGCCTAATTTAGCCCCTTTGTATGCTTCTCTCCCATTAACGAGTGTTGTGACTTGTTAAAGCTGCATGTTGTATGCTTGGTGGATTAACGGGTGCTGTGATGGGCAGCCCAGAGGGTAATCAGGGGTGAGACTCCTGAGGTGGTGTGTGTAATTGCTTGCTGACCTGTGTGGTCTGGTTGCAGAAGCGCCAGCGTTCCAGTAAACTCTGGCAGAAGCGCCTGGAGGGGCGAAACCAGCTCCCTCTGGTGGAAGATAACCTGAGCCGCCTGTTCACGCTCCGCATGCGCCTTCCGCGGCGGGGCAAGGTGGAAGCCAACCTCTCGAGCCTCTTCAACGAGCGCAAGATCCCGCGGTCCGTGGACCCCGAGGTCAACCTACGCGACCTCTTCAGTCTCAAGCAGACCCGCCCGCCAATGTCTGAGCCCCAAGTCTCAACACCCTGTTAGTTTGTAGGAGAGAACATGGGCTGAGTAGTCAAGTACCTATTACTTTCGGTTTAAGTATAGTTATTTTAAACCTTTGACCACCAAGTTTAAGTTTGAGGTACAAATGTGACACACATTTGGGTCCTTTATGTTAAGTGCATTACTGTGAAATGCAAATTTTCAATTGTGGTTGTGTATTGTTTGCCTTTATCAAGATGACCCAGTAAAAGAGAGCATGAATGCTGTCATTCTTTGAGCATTTATTTCCCCCCCACCCCCAAATGATCCCACATGGTAAAGTTTACAGAAATCAAAATTGGTTGCTGGTTTCATGGCTGTAAAATTGGTCCATTAACTTAATTGGTTCAGGGTAGGAGAACTCTTATTCAATCCACATTATATTCCTCATGTGGGCTGTGTAGCCTACATAGTGGGGAAAGAGTGGATATCAGGCTAAAATCTTAGATGTGTGTCTGACACGTATCAAAGTTGAGCTGCAAAATGGAAATGGGGAGATTAGTCATTTGAATCAAATGGTGAAATTAAGAATAAGGGTAACTGCTAGTGAGGTCTTCCATCAGTGTACTTTCCCAATGGGTGCTTTTGTATCCCATGAGGGGTACTGCAAACTTGGTTGCATTTGTCAAAAGCTTTTTGAATTGCAAGATGCTGTCATATCTATAAGAAATGTTTAAAAGCCACAGGTTGGGGTCAGATGCTGTCATCACTTCCAGAACCCCACATACCTGAATGTTACCTGGGTAACCTGCTAAACTCTTACCTGTCAAACCTCCCAACCTCCAGGCCCTTGACCCCTGAGCTGATTCCTGGTGCCTCCTCAATTGTGCACTGTGCCGTACTCCCCTGGTCACAATCAGCAAACCCTGGTCACAATCAGCAAACCCAGATCATAGTTCTGTCTGTGCGCCTTTACTGACTGAGCCCCTGTCTAAAGTGGTGGTGGTCCGGTGGCTGCCATTTTCCTCGTCTTGCCGATCTCAGCTCATTTGGGAACCACTCAATGTCTGGCAAGCGTTTAACCTGCGGCACAATTCTGCTTGGAACTTGTCTTTCAAAATGAAATGGAAGTGTGCGTGCACTGCAGTGACAGTTTATAGGACTGTAAAATCAGCCTGCCATGGTTCCTCCGTGATCCCAGGCAGTGTTCTTCAGGTCAGAACCTGGACATTAGTTCAGCCTGCTGGCTTGTCCTCTGTGGGTGGTGCTAGTTTTTATGGTGTGACTTTGTTCCCTCTTCTCGGCTGACAGTCTCTCGCCTCCGAGTGTGACGGCTATGTCCATCTCCAAGATGTGAAGAGTAGATCTGCTGCCCTAAGGCAGAAGGACTTGCTTAAATTAGGCCTTCCATGTTAACACAAAGTAAAATCTCGTCACCTGATGGAAAACGTTGTGCTGGATCTGAGCTCGGAAGTAGCACTATTAGCTTGGTCCTCCAAGTATTGACGTGGTATTTATAGCTGTGTAGGGGTCTGAGGGCAGGGAAAGCATTTGGTGGTGATGTGTCCTTCCTCGTGCCCTTGAATTTGACCTGATATCTAACATTGAACACTAGATGAAACTGGGAGGAGAAAGGCCAAGAGTGCAGTTTGGTCTCAATGGTTTGTGATATGCCAAGGCAATAGGAGAGGCAAGAACTCCTGTTCGTTTTCCCTTTACCTTGGAATTCCTCTACCTTGTTAATCTCTGGCATATTTAATCTCTTGAGGAGGACAACTTTGGCGTCCACCTGGTTGTCCAGGGTGTGTGGTTTTCAGAGCGACGGCCTCCTTGTATGTACCGTAGAGGGAGTCCCCAGGGAGATGTGCCGCGTGGACCTCAGGCTATCCTGCGTCTCATTTGCTTTACCACGACTGGAGTGCAGGCAAGCGCTCGCCCTCCCTGGCCGTCGTCTCTTTGGGCCGTGTAGTAGCTCGCAAGTCTACGGCTTTGTGGATAAGTGAGAGGCTGTCGCAATGTAGCCTCCTGGCTACTGAACGTGGAAAGCTGTGGTTCTTTGTCATTTACCGGTGAGGATGGTGAGTTGCATTTTTTGAGAATGTCTGTCAGTTGGAAGACATGATTTAAATGTACCCAAATACTGCATAAAGATATTTATTATGGTTTACTTGGAGATTTAAAGAAAGTCTTGTTCAGGAGACTGTCAATGGTAGCTAGGTAATACTGTTGGTCATGATTGTTGGTGCCGGGAAGGTTGGAACAATTAACAAACAAATGGGGGGTTGGACAGATGGATGGATAAACGTGATGGTGAGTAGGTGTACAGAGGGGAGGACGGATCAATTTTGACCTGCCGTCTTCTGTACACAGAGTTTATTTGATTAATGGGAGTCACCAGGCAGAAGGTGGGGGACAGGCTTTGATGAGGCTGGTCCGGGGGCCGGCACTCTTTTATCACCTCTGGGCCAGCACTCTCCCGAGTGTGGGGGATTACTGGAGACTCGGGCTGGCTGGGGAGGGGATTTTAAATCTCCAGCGTGCCAGGATCAGCTTTTAATCCTTTTTCTTCATGATACCGAACATTCACTTGTATTCTCTTCCTCCCCTCCTTTGCCGCTCTCCCGTTCCCAGTCTTCGCTTCGTGATGGTTAATTGGTATCGGCGAGACGTACAGCCCTGCTGCCAAAGATATTGCAGTAAACGTCAAGCAACAAGTAATACGCAATGAAAATGCAGGTTTCTTATTTCCTCGGTTCAGAATGTCTTCTCACAGCTCTGCAAGGCGGTTTGTGCCCTCTGTCAGTTTTGTGGCTTTTGGTTAACTTATGTGGTGCAGTCCCGTACTGTTCTGTATATCAGCAGAACAGAGGAGGAGATGGACAGCCTTGTGGATATAATGAATCATTCAGATATTGACATTTTCTAACAGCTGTTGACTTCTCTGAATGGAAGTGGCTATTATTTCTCCAGTTCCTCTGCAACTGCCTGGAGAGGGGTTCATTAGAGGTGTTATGCATGGCCTTTGCATCGAATTTGTCCTGCAGCCAGATATTTGGTATCCTGTGGAAAAAAGGCCGAATTATACTGTCGCCATATCAACAACGCAACGACAAGCTGTCCCCCAATTATCACAAATACAATGCACCACAGATACAAATGTTTTAATAAATGACTGTTGTGAAAATAAGTGCTCATCTCTACCCTATGATCAGTGAGTGCAAAAGTGGAATAGTGGAACAGGCTATCAATTAGGGGGTGGTGAGCTATCCAGGAGTAATTCAGAGAATCTGGAAATAAGTAAAGTAGGTTAGCAGTCAGATTTGCGAGCTAGATATAGCCTTCCTTTCTCAAGAATAGCTGACCCAAAACACAGATTGTGCCTCTGTTCACTCCCTGGCCCTGTTCGAGAATTGCTCCGGTTCCTGCAGGAAGTTATCTTGCCTCCTGTTTGTAACTCTCCACACTATAGATGCTACAGGGCTGGGTGTCTGGTACCCTGCACTCCAGGATATTTCCCTGATCGTTGTGCCACACGTTGTGTTCTCCTGATAATGGGGATTTCGAGGCATGGAAAGACATATTACTATCAGTCAACGGCTGAGTCAATGAGCAGCCCAGTTAACGCTGCAAAACAGTATTGTACTCACCTGGGGAGGTCGTTTTTTTCCCCCTGTGATCCGCTTGTGGCGGAGTCCATAATGGTTGCCATTAGGCTGGGCCGTGTCCTGCACTAAGCGAGCGGAATGGGCTCAGCAAGAGGTCGCGGGAGGGACAGGCGAAGACGTGCAGCCCAAATCGCGTAGTGAGCGAGCCTCATTACCAGTCCATCTTGTTTACCGCCGTGGAGATTGGGTGTGCCAGCCGGGTACTCACACTCCACACAAACAGGAACGAACGTCGGGACCCATGGGTGGCTGGAGTGAGAACACAGCGGCGTTTGGGGGTCACAGATTTAAGGTCAGAATTGAATGCAAGACGGGTTGGTTCTGGGATGCGCCCAAAAAACCCCCCAAATAATCACAGAAGTTCGCAAGGCGCCATCGATCGACTGCCGTGTTTCTTTTTCAGCCGTCATTATCGCCTCATCTACGTTTGTTCTCCAGGTCTAGTTGTTTTTCTTCATTTGCTTTGTAGACAGCCTAGCCTTGCAGAATGTTCCTGATGTTTTCACAGCGTTTTCGAAGCAGCGGTCAATATCAGCTTTTCTGTCCTATTCCCTGGGTTAATTCTCAGATCAGAGCATTTTTCCTCCTCAGAAAAACAATATAGAAAATGATCTAAAGAGCACAAACTTCTACCATAATTTGTGGTACACCTTCAAGCACTGATTGATTTTAGTTCCCCCACAAAGAGTTCCAGCTGCCTCAAGTCACACATGAAAGGATGCTGGTAATTTATCAGGTGAAGTTCCTGGGTGTGACTTATGTGTTATTCGTTGTTTTAGGGATTTCAATATGGTGCAGGTGAGCTTTTCAACACCTGATTAAAATGCACGCAGACCTAAATGAGCCTTCACACTGCTGATATGTATTCAGAAAGCAAGTCGCCCATATCAATTTTATTGTGGTTCAAGTGAAATCCCGCAATGCACGTTTCCTGCTCCTGCAGGGGGGTTGGGATAAACTGCTGATGGTGAAAAATAGAAAGGGACACTCAGATCATCGGCCGTGACGGGCCATCCATCACCAAGACGTCACAGCAACTGTCAAATGAGTCAGTCGAAAACGCTTTGGTCATGATTTTGGCGCAGAACACCGTTTGGGACCCACAGAATGCTTAGTTTACTATGCTACTTTTTAAATAATTTATTTTTCACTTGTTTGGGTAACATAAACTCATAATTTTTAGACCACCTTTCTCTCAAAGGTTCAAAGACAAAGTTAAATGTATAAGACTCCAGGTGTTTGTAGGCTTGATTGCATTGTCTCACCCATTTCTCTACCAGGTTTTCACGTCTGGTTTTGGGTTCCGTTTACAGTGATTCAAACATAAGATCTAATGCTGTTCTGATATGTAGTTCCTCAAGCCTGATATTATAATGTTAATTTTACTGAATCGTCTCTCGCAGTGTGCAGTAATGAAAGGTGTAAACCGCCCAGAACGGTTTTCTGTTCTGCAGGATCCTTCCTTTTCTAAGTCCATTTGTACTCCACAAAAGCTTGATGAGTTTAATATAAATCTATATTTACTGCTAATGATTCTTATGACACAATTTATGTCCTTTAGTGGGAATTAGTCATCTTCGGGTCGTTGTTTAATGTCTTGTCGTTGTTAAATGCGCTTGTGAACACGGGGAACCGCGTAAACGTATTTCCCCGGAGGAATTGACTTTAAAGAAAAAACGCCAGGTCTGGATGAAGTAATTATGCTCTAATGATGATGGAAAATACGAGATGTGTGAGAAGAGTGCATTAATAAAAACTATGAGGTTTTTTTTATTGTGTGTGTGATTTTTTTTTTTTTTCTCTTTCCGATATGCATACCGGCAGATAGCGCCTGACTAACTGCTGTCGACGTGGAGGGAATATGGATAACTCTTGTCTCGCCAGGGGAGACTCATCTAGCCTCCTGTCTCATTAATACAGTGTGGTGCGGGCCACCGTTCGGGTTAATTGTCGGAAAAGCACGGTAAGTAAATGTTTGATCATTCCTCCGCCTGACCTCCCAGTGGGCGGGGGGGGGGGGGGGGGGGGGGGGGGGGGGGGGGGGGGGGGGGG
>JAOYSI010022228.1:6776-34515 GCA_025775065.1 Hiodon alosoides | reverse complement strand
TGGTGTCGGTGTCGGAAGGGGTTGGTGTTGGTGTCGGGAGGGAGTGATGATGGTGTTGGTGTCGGGAGGGGGTGGCGGTGTTGATGGTGTTGGTGTTGGTGTCGGTGTCGGAAGGGGTTGGTGTTGGTGTCGGGAGGGAGTGATGATGGTGTTGGTGTCGGGAGGGGGTGGCGACGGTGACGGCGGAGGGCAGAGTGGGAATCCACAACTCACAGCTGCTCGAGAGGCTCTCCTGGATAAGCAGCAGCACGTCCGGCTGATGCATCTGTAAACAAACCATCAGTGAACAGAGCATCATGTGGCTTAGTGGGACATCAACCATCTACACTCCAGCTCACACTGCTCCGGTCTGTTAGCTAAACCTGTTAAATGGGTAAACCTGCCTATCTGACCCCATCCCTCTCTTCAGCTGTGTGCTCTGCTAGTCATGTTGGTACAAATGATGGATCCATATCTACGATATCTCTCTCCCTTCTGACATCAAAACCGCCAAAACCACACCTGGGTCGAGGAAAGAAACCAAGGAATCAAATGGTACCCAATGAATAACCGCAAAACACCAACAGACCGCACTGCTCTCACCGTCAGGCCGCACTACTCTCACCGTCAGGCCGCACTACCCTCACCGTCAGGCCGCACTACTCTCACCGTCAGGCCGCACTACTCTCACCGTCAGGCCGCACTACTCTCACCATCCTAACCTCAGCACACCTTAATGCAGGTTTCAACAGGGCCGACCACGGCTTCCTTCTGGTTTCTCGAGTCACAGAGGGCGAGTTCCGCACATGCACAAAAGCAAAGACTCTGCCTAAGGTACCTACTCTGCTTGGGTACAACAGAGTGTAGACTTTCTCAGGTCTTAAGACAAAGTCACAGTCACCTTCATAGGTCAGATGTTCAACCAATGCTGCAGCGATCAATGCAGAACAGTGAAAACATACTGTAATTTTCCAGCTCTATTTGAGAACAAATTAATTTTTTATAACCTTATACAGTCGGCTAAGGCGATGTTTTCAAAAATGTTTTCACTGAGCAGTTTTTTAGATAGCTAGACCGCTACTGATAAAAAGTACCGTTCTACTCACATGGGATGGAAACTGGATGTCTATGTTGACGTCCGAACCTTTGAAGCCAAACCGGGTGCAGGAGGAGCCGTACAACCTCAGCGTACAATCTAAAAACAAAAGGAGGGATTTTAGGGCCCGCTGGGGAGCTTGGTCAGGGGCGGGGGGCAGGAGGCCAGTCCTTTACCTGGCAGGACAGATCTGACCACTTCCTCCATGGAGGAGACCACGCTGTGCCGCCGCTCCACGTCCTCCTCGCTCAGCCCGACCTCCTCCACCTCCTTCTGGATGGCACTGCCCACATCCTGTACCTGCTGCTGCCCAGGCGGAAGGATCTCCGTCAGCATCACCTCCTCGCGCCTCTCCTGGGGACCAGGGACAGCCAGAAGGAGAAGTGGGTCAAACACACACACACACACTCCAAGGAGCACCACCGCAGACCGCCGTCTGCCCTGGACGGCCGGGGACCTGGACGGTAGACAGTCAAGCGGGCATCTGGTGTACACTTGACAATAAGGCGGAGAGAAGGCTTCCTAGCGAATTACCTTGGCTCTCTTCTTGTGCCATTTCTCTTTCATGTGTTTGTGGGCGGCTGCCACCGAGTCCAGCAGGACGTCACACAGGCCACAGCTGTACCAGGTCTTGGGACTGTTCCCGGGGTGCTGGTGCAGGGCACAGGAGAGGGGTTAAGGTTACGCGGGGCGTCGGCGGCGGGGCGACCTGCAGGCGGACCCTCCGGGTCACTCACCCTTTTTACCCGGTAAATCTCATCCCTCCCGATCCTCTCCTCGGCCCGCAGACACACAAGCTCCCCCTCAGAGAGGGACGACACGTTGGTCACGGGGGCCTCCCCGTCCTCCTCCACCTCGCCGTGATCTCTCTTCCTCATTCTTCGCTTGCGACCTGAGGGAGGAGAGACGCTCGGAGAATTAACAGCCATCAGTACCATAACGGTACCATCGCTGGATCAAATGATAAAATGGCCAGGCTTGTCGATGTGCGCATGCGATCCCTCTGGCAACTGAGCCCAAGACTGAAGGGGTTAAACATATTCATTTTTAACTGGCCCAGAAAATGCACGCCATCCCACCCATGTGTAACTCTGAGCTAACTGGTGACCACTCACCTGAAGCGTGAATGACCGTTTCCCCTGCCTCCTGACTGACGTGTGCCTTCTTCTGTTTCCACCTCGTTCCCTCCTCAAGAGGCCTGCCCAGGTCTTCACCCTCCTGCCGGGCAGAGTCTTTTCTCCAGCGGGCCGCGTGACCGGACGGCCGTTCTCTCCAGCTCTCCCCCTGCGAGCGGTGCAGTTCGCTGGGCGAGCACTTCCTAAACCCGTCCCCGAGCTCACGGTGACTCTTCTGCCCAGCCCTGCTAAACTCACCAGGACTGCCGCTCAGGTGGCCAGCGGCCCTGGGGCTGCCGCTCAGGTGGCCAGCGGCCCTGGGGCTGCCGCTCAGGTGGCCAGCGGCCCTGGGGCTGCTGCCAAAGGCCCTGGGTGCAACCCTCTTCCCATGGATACCCTTCTCAGGCTTAGAGCTGTAAGCCCTGCCGTAGTCAAGGACGTCCGAACGCAGACTTCTCCAGGTCTCCGCCTCGTCTGCCATTCTGCCTCGCACTTCTGTCCTGCTTGGAGTACAGGAGCCTTGCCGAATCTTCTATTTGACCTTTGACCTATACCTAGAATTTGAATAGCAAAATAACCCTTTTTTCCCTTAAATAGTGCCAGTGTTTCGTATTAAATTCGGCAAATTAATTAGGCAACTAAACCACAATCCACTGTAGGAAAACAATTTATCCTAAACGGAAAGGCAGTAACATAAGTATCCGGCTTAAGGGCATATCTCTTCAAAACACAGAACTATAAACATTCATGGGTAACTTGGCCGACCGTCAATATAGCCAATCTTTTAAATAAAATGGTAAATATTACGAAATCGTTTTTCTAGCATTAGTCATACTTGCATTTTGGATTGGCAATTAAATGGTCAACTAAGTAAATGATTAACACTTGAACAAGTTCTCTACAACTGCACTTCACGAAAGCGTAAATATTCTAGAATTTATTAGACTAGAGTACAACTATTATTCCAGTTAGCAGTCATTATGGCCGCTACATAGACAACTGGTAGAGAACGCTTTTTAAAAATTATTAGCTAGTTAACGAAATGTTAGCTAGCTAGCTATGGATGACAGAACAGTAGATTGCTAACAAGCTAACTAGGCCTGTATCTCATTGTATCTTTCGGTATGCAAGCCACTAAAACCTTCCAATAAATAACCGGATAGCTTTGTGACTGACGTCGCTACTTACTCTTTTTCATAATTAATAAACTAAAATATCATCAAATTAAAAGTTATTGTAGTGACATGACAACAGTGCTGAATATTTACGATATGTCGTAAAGTATTTGCTATTCACTGTAAATTTTACGGTCACTTCGATTTCGACAATTAGCAACTTAACCATCTGTAAGTTGATTTTCCTGTAGACGGTATATTGAGTAAAATCGTTAGCCAAGTAGTTAGCATGTTGTTACGTGTTTTAATAGCTAATTGGCTAACAACAAAGGCTGTTGTAAACCGAACATCTTATTACACAATACCCAGCTTGCAAAATCATAAGGCTAGCCAGATAAATAAAATAAAAAAATACCTGTAGTTTTTGTATAGGCGGCATACTAGTATTGTTCCCACCGAGAACGATATGATTTTGCCGTTCAATCCAAAACAGCATTCACCCAAACAGGATCCCTTTCCTCGAGGAAAGGAGGCTGTGTTCTACCTATGGACTGGACTCAAACCTCAAAAGAATACTGAACGCTGATTTGCCGCATCGGAGACAACGTAATTGCGTTGCTGGCTTACTTTCCGAAACCAAGGAAAGGGGACGGTTTCGAGGGTGTCCCGCTTGCGTAGCTCTCTGTGAAACTTGTCGTCATCGCATTCGTCAATTCAATTCAGTAAAGCTTTATTGGCATAACTGATAATATAACATTGCTGCCAAACCAGCTAAAATCAGGAAATAACAATACAGGATTAGTAACGTTGATATTTAAATAAAAAAGGAGAGCGGAACAAATTAACATACGTACACAACAATGTAGGTTACCGGTGCACTGATTGTCTGTCAGCTTGGAGAATTTTAATTTTTTCAACGCAGTACTGAAAATTGCGGTAGCTGCTATTCGTTTTTAAATCAAATGTTTGTCTAGGTTCCTGATATTATTTGCAGTCTGTTAAAAGTACACAAAGAGTGCTCTCCACCCTCTTTGAATACAGTGGGGGTGCAGCCTGTCCTTCTCGGTAACCCGTGACAGCTGGTCTCTATATGGTCTGTCTGTGCTCATGTGCTCTTTACCTCGTCAGTAACAGCGGTCAAGTAATCTGCAAAGTGGTCTTGTCCCGTTTTTATTGTGGTTTTTATAAAAATAAATATTGTTCCAATGTGATATTGTCGCTCATTTTAGGCGTTTACGTACTTTCACGACACTTCGCAACAGTGCTTAATTGCGATGCCCATCGAATCAGTGCTTAATTTGTAAATCAGGAGGTCCCGGAACACGGAGAGGGTGCAATCGAAATAGGTGCCGGTCGAATCCGAATTCGACACAGATCCAATCAAATAGGTGCCGGTCCGAATCTGGGAGATCCCGGATCCTGTTCCGGCAGGATCTTGCACAAATTAAGCCCTGCCTCGAATGGGTGTCCAACAACTACATTTACACCACCTGCAGTTGGAACTGCCCTTGTGTTTTCGCCGAGATAAACAGACTGAAACAGAAAAAAAATAAACGAAGATGGGCGTTACAACCACCCAGAGAATATCATCACCGTGACGTCGACATCCAGACACGGATGTGCGTGACACGAAACACTACCAGTGTCAATTTTTAACACTGATCTTTAAAGACAACATATCATATATCATCAGAAAATCAGCATTCACGGAAGTTGGTTGGCTCCGGAAGTTTGTTGGGTCACAATTAAAAAACCCGGAAAAATGAATCGCATCGTGTGTCCCAAGATTTGCCTATCCTAATTATTATCCTGATTAGGGACATACTTTCATTTGTCGGTTCCAATCACAATATCTTACACGACAGAGCATTTATGAAAGACACGTGAACACCATGTGTGGACTATCGTAGGTGAACGTTCTTGTAATGCTATTTTCTCGACCATACTTAATAGACCGAAGATCTTAGCTTTTATCGGGGAATTTCGAACCAAGTTAAAATTTGCACGGGTTTTGGAAAAAAAAAAAAACGTCTATCAATTATTGTTTTCGAACCAATATATTTAATTTTGCCAATATATTTTAAGTCTTAAGTCGTGAGGCATCACTGCCTCTCCATTTTGGCTGACTTCAGCGGATGGTTCATAGTTCACCTGGGACAAAGAGCAACCCAGCACAGAGCAGAACAGTGGATGATATTTCTGATAGTGCGGCTGACATTTAGACATAAATGGGCGACAGCCTACCGCACCCCGTAAGCGCGAAATTAAACTTATGTTGCTTGGTCCTTCCTTGTTTCTGTTACAATAAAGTTATTTTCTGAGAAAAAATAAAATATCCCACCACTTTTTACCCGGTAAAAAAAAATATCCCACCACTAACTGTTTGGAAAGGTTACAGTTTAATTTTTTTATAGTTGACTCCATTATACATTCCGTACTCTTTAATTGTGCTTTTTTAACCAATATCCTGAGGTTTGAGATCTAACGAAGAGGTAATGGGCTAGCTACCTTTATCTTTTACTTTAGGTTTGTTTGACTATTCATTTAAAAATTACACAGTATGTAACTGTGTTTTGCTCACACAGTTAACACTCTGAAATATAGGCTTACCTGTATTAAGCCACAGAAAGCTTATAAATGCGAACTGCCAAAAGTCTAATAAATTACTTGGTTTGCAGTATACTGAAATGATCGGTAAAAAAAAGGAGGCACGCTTTGCCGTATTAATATTCGTGGAAATGTGTATGTCCAACTATTATATTCAGCTCTAGTAATCTACTGTACCTACATATATAGGCTTTAAAAATGTTAATACAATTGTAGTTTTCTTTACGCTCATGGGTAATCAAATGAGTCAGATAACGGGGAGAGCAAACACGGCCGCTCCTGATCTGGAGGTGCACACGGGGGAAGCCCATTGTATAATTGATATCTAGGTATTCCTGGCTCCTACTGCGGACAGCTGGAGACCGGTCTGTTTAAGTCATTAATTACACACTATTTTGTCTTTGCAGTTAAGGTACAGCCCCTCCGGTCTAACGGTTTTTCGTTAATGAGTGGGGAGCCGTCATTGTTCTATCAAACATCCGCGTAGAGGTGCCAGATCAACTCCCCGGGGGAGTTCGCCTTCCCTCGGCTGAGCGCGCCACTCGCGCGGTCGCTCGCTCTGGGCTCGGTGGCTTCTTCTCCCGTCCGTTTCGAATGCGTGACGGCGTGGCTCGCAATTTGCGTTTGCTCCAGTGAAAAAGAAAACTATTGTAAGTAGTTATTTCAGACATAAAACTTTTAGTAAAGACGTGGGAGCACGCAGATCCCCGTCTTAATGCGTTGGGGGGTTTTATATGTTATATTATGATTGGGTGGCTGCGCCACAGTGGAAAAGTTGGAAGTTAACGCTTTGACGCTGAAAAATAAATAAAGTGCGTTTCGGCCGTGCGTTTTTAAGGCCTTCGTCAGGAACAACGGTGACTAATGTTCGTCAGGCGAAACGTTGTACTTATTTTCTTTTCGGAGAAAAAACTTGCTCACGCGTCTTCCATATTAAATAGTGAAAATGTTCATCTACTTTTGTTTTGTTTTATAACAAAGTCTATAAGTTGTTTTATAACTTTGATTGGGTTTTTTAAGCTGGGACGCACAATTCTAGCCGTCCGTCTGTAGGCTAAAAACAGGTGTTTTCGCTTAGTTTTCTTTGAAAATCTAATTATTGCACACACTGATAATGGACCGTGCCCCCTTAGAAAAACTAAAATCCACTGAAACGCACCTCCTTTTTTTCGTCGTCCCCGCCCCTCAGCGTGTCTCCATGGCAACCCCTAGACGCGCGGAACCTTGCTGCGAGAGCAATAAGATCCTGCCACTGAAGTCAAAATGAGCGCTTCCCAGCCCGGGAAAACTTCTAGGACACTACGTCAGCCGAGCTGCTTCCATCGCCAATCATAAGTTAGCATAGTGATGTCAATAAACCCATGTGGTGTTTTTCATCGAGTTCACAAATCTACAGCTAAGGAAGATATTAAGGAGTGACAGTCCTAGCGCTGTCACCGTCGCTTAAAAATGGTCGCCTTTACTTACGGGGACGATATTACAGGAATGACAACATCTAATGATTTTAAAAGGAAGAGGGGAACCGGTGTTTCCCCTGGAAAAGACGACATAACGCCAGAAGACAGGCGTGAGACAATGGTCAAAAATTGTGCAATTATGTACGCTCCAATTAAAAGACCAAGGTGTTTCAGGTACCGAAAACAAAAAATCGAGTCTAAATTGAACGACTCGGGTTTTGAGGAATACCTCATAACGCCCTCTCCCAGTCCATCCTCGGGTGTGACGCGACATTGTCCGGGGTCAGAGGCGCATACCCCAGGGCAATTGTTAACAGATTGGCAGAATTTCATGGAGTACGGAGAGAGCTGCTTCAACACTCAGAAAAACAACGAGGTTAATTTCATACCTATTAACTGTTTAGCTCGTCAGCCGCAAGTAAGTAAAGGCAACCAAAGTGTTAATCTATCGCTGTGTTGTATTTTCAGTGAACGTCGGATTTGTGACTGTTTCGGCACTGTCGCTGTTTCCTCCAGGTTACCGCGGAGGCTCGCTGCAAACTGGTGAGCTGGTTAATCCCCGTCCACAGACGTTTCAAACTATCCTTCGAGTCGTGCTGCCTTGCGGTCAACATCATGGATCGTTTCCTCTCCACCACGCCCGTCGCGGCGGACTGTTTCCAACTTCTAGGCGTCACGTCGCTGCTAATCGCCAGCAAACTGGTGAGCGGCCATCTAGTTTAACTAGCACATATTCCTTGAAAGCTAGGCAGGCTGTTCAGAATGATTGTTAGTTGTAGTTTAAGTTGTGTCAAACTTCTGCCGTGCTGTTGTACATGTCTATTTTGTATAACGGATTGATGCTAAGGAAATTTAGAGTGAATTACGTTTTATTTAATGTATTTACTTTTGTAGAGTGCATTGATCATGTAATCTGTGTTTTCTTCTCAGGTTGAGGTCTACTCCCCCCAGATTAAACAACTGCTCGATCTGTGCTGCGACGCCTTCACTAAAGATCAGTTGTGCAATCTGGAGTGCATCGTCCTGATCAGACTTAACTTCCGGCTGTCTGCCCCCACGCTCGCCTTCTTCCTCGATCACTACGCCAACCACAGGGTGGCAGGCTGGGATGCGGGGAGGCTGGGGCATCCCAGGCCGGAGCCCACCGCCGGAACAGGCCACGGGGTGGGGAAGGAGGACCCAGCCGGAGGAGGAGCGGAGGAGGCGCTGAAGCCGAATCCGGCCTGTGCGGCGGAGGAGAGCGTGCGGAGGTCCAGCTCCTGTGATGCTGAGAGGAGCAGGAACCTGGCGAGGAGGATATGTGAACTCAGCCTGGCCGACTACGCCTTCAGCGGGTACCCCCCCTCGGTGCTGGCACAGTGCGCCGTGAGGTTGGCGGAACGCCTGCTGGGTGCCGAGCCCCCAGGGGACCAGGACCAGCAGGACCAGGACCAGGAGGGCCAGGAATGCGCAGACAATCTGAGGTTGCTGGTGTCGCTCAATGGGGACGTGCTGCACACCATGGTGGAATTGTGACCTTCAGGGTCCCACCGTCCGTGGCTTACTTACCACAAAATGGCATCATTTATTCATAAATTATTTACAAATAGTATGTATGCTTTTATGTGTCTAAAATGTACTGTGAACAAAACGGTTCCAAGACGACCTTTAAGAAGTATTATTGACTTAATCCTGTGGGCATTTATCCGGACATGCATGTGCAATGCGCCTGTTTTCACCTTTCAGCTTACTGCATGGGTAAACTGGGGGAAAGCTTCCTGAAACTGTATTAGGACAGAGCACACTTGTAATGGAAAAAAAAAAAAAAAAATGATATTGTGTAATGTTTTATAAACTTTATCACGTGATCAAATAAAGCAAAATAAACTGTGGCCGTTCCTCACTGTCTTATTGGGTCATCCTCTACTACTAATAGATTTTCTGCCGGACAGCTGATAATACACTAAACTCCACTATAAATAATGTCAAATGATTATATATAATTAATTCATAATTATATATTTAATTATAATTATTTGATTTGATTTAAATATCAAAATATGATACAGTATGAAGGGGCACACTTGCATCTATAGATAAACCCCCTGTGACACCTGGGTTAAATACAGTACATAACAATGTGCTCTCCTGTATGGCTGGGTTATTTCCCAAAATAACCTGAAAAGACCTGCAGCAAATAATTCTGATCAGGGGCATCGATAGTATCCTTCATGTTTTCTTGTTCGGCAGTTACTCTGGCTTGGCATATTGTAGGTAACTCACAAAAAATTCTTCTAAACTAAATAATAATATTAATGACAACAAGAATAAGAGTAGTAATAAATTATGATAATAATTATTTTTGTTGCGGGACTTGTGACAAGGTTGTTCCTGTCGAGTGTAAAAGCACACATTTAACCTCGAAACGTAACCTTTTACGTGTACGCGGGGGTCTGTGATATTAGATTAGTGACATGTAGCCCAGTGAAGTGTTAGGTGGAAGAAGTTATTTCATGTTAAGGTTTCCGGCTTTTCTATCCCGAAAATCAGCAGTTGCTTTAAAGACATTTTATACTGTTTAAAATAGGCTACGCATTATATACGTGTGATATTATTTTCTGCAATATTGACTATTAAACTTTCACGTAAATGTAAAAAAGAACAGCTAACCAATACAAATGGTGTACTTTGTTAGAGACTGGATTCAGGATATTTATTTTAATATACAGAAACACGCACTGTTGTTAGGACAGGTATATCGTTGGACTGGCGCCGTGGATGTCAGAACCGCGCAAACTGTGCGTGTTAATGCGCAGAAACCAACAATGGCGCGCAGCAGGACTCGGTGGCCCCAAGTGGACCGAGACTGCGAATCGAAGTTAACGCCCGAGGTTGGCACAGATTGCCCGCTGCAAGGCGCCACCTCTGGCGCTTAGATTTTTTTCTTCAGAAAAGAAAAAAAAGATTACGCTTTACACTACCTCTAACATCTCCAAGGACGCTAGTTTTCCTTGGAGACTTGGGGGGGGGGGGGAACGACTACGATTGGATGGATAAAGAAGTTAATTTAACAGCGGCATTGTCCAACCACCGAATGAATATAGAGCTTCCCTAATTGGTGGTCACTAATATGCCCCTTGGATAGACTTTGATTTTAAACACACGTTTGAACACACTGCTGAGGTGTAGTCCGTAAAAGATGCATAATGGGAGAAAGGCTTTCGGAAGCATTTGTCCAAACAGACCGGGCAACTGCCCGTCTCGGGGTGAAGACAGGAAACTTTCCAAACACGAGACTAAAAAGGTAGGGAGATGAAGGAGCGATGTCCGCTCATATTCGCATTGCGGCTTTTTAAATTAAACATCCCTTCTTGTCCCCTTTACTTTAAGTGCGCGAAAACAAAGAACAACCCCACAGTGTCAATTTACATTGAAGAGACTTCCAGTATTGCGGACCAAGGTAGGCTTTCACTGAATAGGCTATGATGTAAAACATAAGGGACGCGCACAGCTGTGTACCGTATACGTGTATGTGTGTCTGTGTCTCTGTTTTCCAAGATTTATTTATTTCTTTGTTTGTTTTGTTTGGAAGCATTTGCAACAATCGCGTGGCAGGATTTGGAGGACTGCAATTCAGTGCTGAGTCTTCAGACTGACACCAGAATTTTACAGGTGGGAAGACACTTCCATTCATTCGGATGCACGGCATTTTATTCAAAAACCAAAGTAAAAACGTTGGAGACTTGGAGAAAGCCAATCCTCTAGCTGTCATAAGAAACTTAAAGCGGTTTACATATACTCGCGAACTATAGTTATGTTAATTATTACAATAACTGACAATATGTTTCTACATCCCAATCGTTGTTGGTATAATGATTGGGCCTTTGTTGATGCCATATGGGTATAACTACACATATAGCCATATATATATATATTGGTATACGATCGAACAAATTATAACCAGGCAAGTCAGAGACTCTGGGGTTAATTTTTGCCCATTTTCACGGCAGAAGTGTGCAGGAATGCGCAGGACAGGGCATGCGGTTGGCTCCTGCCACGAACCTATAGGATCTCAGCGTTTCCTCGTGGTTGCATTACAATGAAAAGCTGCGTCCGCGGTCTGCGCTGGCGTTGAATCTGAATATAGTCGACCAGATTGTCACTGAATTCTGGTTCAGCGTCACACGCAAAACGGACGACAACAACTGTGATCGGATTTCAATATTTTTGGGGAATTCATCACTCACAATTCATCATGACAACGCAGACGTACACTTATATGCCGTTTTCATATTTGGATTATGACTTTCAGGTAGCTGCCAAAGAGTTTTTTTTATTACACTTTATTGTAAAAACATCCAAGAGATTCTGATCATACAACCCGTTTTAAGGCGAGGAAGTCAATATAAATTACACGATTTTTTTCTCTTATGTGTCAGGGACACGATTTAGGTTATGATGTTCGAGACTTCGGAGAATCTGATTTGGATTTCATACCAGGTGAGCACTGTTGTAAAATAAAGAAACATGAATTCATGTAATCGGTTTAATTCAATTTGAAATGTTAGTATTTGATTTGTGATTAATCTTTACAGTTATTTGTCTTGATTTGTATTTATTTATTTATTGTAATTGTTCTTCAATTACGCGTTATTTAACCTTCTGTTTACATTGTTATGCAGGAATGATTTTATACCTCTTGCAACTTTTTGAGGAGGTAATCTTCAGTATAAAGGGAAAGCATTATTATGGTAATTTAAAAAAAATGATGCATAATATTATACAATATACCTGTTATTAATTTTGGAGTGGTGTTATATTTTTGGACCACATGGGCAGCTGTACTGCTCCAGTAATTTGGATGTCATTTGGCCTGAAGCTTAAACCCCAGGAGCCAAACGTCAGGAATGAGAATGACCATTGCAGGCGATCTCTTCTCCTTCCCAGAAACATCCTCTCTCCTTGAGGCCAGTCTGCTCTCAGCCAGCTTGCCGGACGCTGATTTCCAGGAGGGTGTAATACCGCACATCCCGGCTCTCCAAGACCTGCAGGACACCCTTCCTTACCCCTCCCCTGACCTCCAGGAGGCCCAACCGCTGCCCCGGCTGCAGCCCCAGCCCCAGGCCCAAGTGGAGCACTTCTGGAGGGGCCTGGCTGACCACCACCACAGGGCCTTGGGAGACGCGCTGGAAGCCAATAGCCAGGTGAGCCGAAGAAACAGAAATAACTTCTTTAAAAATTAAAAATAAAAAGATATGAGATAAGACGTGCGTTTGAATATACTTGAGTCGGTCTGAGTATTATACTTGATTGTACTTGAGTCTGTCTGCGTTTTTCTGCAAAGCCTGATTCATATCATGTCTTCCACAGCTTCACTTCACACTAAATAAAAAGCAGGAAGAGATAGCCTCGTTACAAGAGCGAAACATTCATCTGAAGGATTTGGCCAACCAAGCCCAACAACTGGCCTCTGTACTCGATGTATGTAGATAGTTCTGTTCATGAATGCTTACTATTACTTCACAATAGTAGTTCATAATGCCACTATACGGAAGTAATTTATTTGCTACTGAAGAAATCACTTGAATAATTTATGACAGACTTGCATAGGAACAAAACATGCAGTGATTATTCTCTCTGTGTTTTTACCCCATACTACTGAACTGAGATTATTTCCCTGCTATTTTAGGAAAATCCACCGGGTGGCAATGTTTCCCCAACTGAACTGTTTTGTGGATGAGTGATAGGATTTATTCAGTGCGGTAAGTCTGCTCTGCCATTCTACAGAGGCTGATGGCAGCCGGGGTGCCACACACTGCGGACTCCGTCACGCCCTCTGGTGGCTCCCCGCAGAAGCGTGCGGCGAAGCGTCGGCGGCTGGAGGATCTGTTTGAGCCGTCGCAGGGCTGCGAGGATGTGGGCGAGATTCTGCGGGAAATAACACAGCGCTGTAACGCCGTCCTGCAGAGGGATGGCGCCTCGCAGGCGCCTGGGTGGCAGGAGGAAGGAGGCGCAGACCGGCCCGGGACTCCTGAGACTGTGAAGATGTACGGGTCGTTCTCGGGTCTGCGGACCTCTACTCCTCGGCCCGGAGCCTGCGTGGAGGGCGGGGCCATGGAGGAGGGGACGGCGTTCAGGACGTCCATCAGGGACCACTGCACCATACGAACCCAGACCTTCCCTCAGGGGCGTGCCTTTACCTCTACAACTCCCGACGGAGGCTACAGGTTTCGATGGGTTCCTAGCTAGAGCCGGCTGTCAATCAGCCATCTTCAAATCACCCAGAATTCACTGCCCAACCCCCTAGCTGCTAGTCTCTACTTCTGCACTTAAACACCGAGCCAAATTCTGTATTTCGTATTTCTTATTTTTCTCACTCAGGTTTTATAGTGGCTCTTAGTAATACCATGAAAGGAACAATGTACGATCATTTTCTTATTATTTTTAAATTATTTCACATATCAAATGTATATGTAAATTAGTACTTTTGATTTTAATTTTACCGAGAGTTCACGATGCCCATAATTCCTATTGCTGATCTGCTGAAATCAATGCTGCTGGTTAATGCATACCTCGCTATTTATTTGATGGTTTGTGCATATTGTTTGTACATATTTGTCTTTAATTGTGTTATGGCTGCCTGCAATAGTGTAAATGGTTTCAAATAGAATATTTGCTTACTTTTTTTTTTTAAACGATTTATAAACAGAAATTAAATGGAACATCTTGTAAATATGACACCCTGTAACGTTCTCCACAGTATTTGTTTACTTCTGTTTGTTCAACTCCTGTTACAGGAGCAGATATATTAAACTCGCTGAAAACCGCTATCCCTAACTATCCTAAAACCATGCGTGACTGGGTCATTGAACCATAACCGCAGCCTGGGCGGGTGAGCCCTGAAGCAGAGTGGTTTTGTGTGGAAACGCCCCAGATTCGCTGGGGGTGTTGACTGAGTAGTGCAGGGAGCTGATCTGGACCGTGTATCCGTTCAGAATGGAATCCAGCACTAGAGTTGAATCAACACTGGACATCTTGTGATGTGTGAAGCCTCCCGAGCCCGTTTTTTAGTTTAGACCCTACCATCCTCTCCGATTCGACATCCTGTACAGACGTTGGAGGGATCGGGTTACTTAATAATGAGGCGTAAAAGTAATCAAGTTGGCCCCGTGGCTTTGATGGGAACCATTTAACCGCTAATGAACAGCTTGTGTTGTGGCAGGAGGACCCCCTCCCCCCCCCATCCCGCCAGACTGATTATCACCTCATACTTTCTCTTATAATTATAGTTCCACAAATCCCTCTACTAACCTGAAGGTCTGGAGAAAGAATCTTAATGGTGGTTGCTACGTCACAAGAAGCGTTGCCGTGACTAAGTGGGGGCACTGGAAGGGCTCCAGTATCATCAATATATTTGGGTTTTTTTTAAGGATTTGGGGTTCAGGAAGTGACTGGATTGTTTGGTATAGCTGGATATTACTGGATTTTGTACCACGTTCAAGAGTCGGTTAGTTATATTACTACTCCTTCAAGGGTTTCTGGTCACACAGCACAACACGGCCACATGTCCATAAAATATTCAGTCAAATCATTCTCTGTTGAGATCCGTCTCCTTTTCCGGATTTGCTTCTTCAATTAAAAACAGCTCTGTGACAGGTGTGCAAATGTTAATTATTATCATTTATTTTATTATAATTATTATCATTATTATGATGAATGCCCCTCCGGCAAACTCTCTGTTTCCTGCCGGAACTGCATTGCGCGTGTCATCTCATTTCTGTAGGAATGCAATCCAGCCATCACTGTGAAACGACGTGCACAAGGTCTGTACTGTACAGAGCTGTGTGTAAACCGCTCAGGGACTTCTCCCTGACACCTGTGCAAACTCCGAGGCCTGTTTGCTTTGCCCTGTTTGCATTTGTCCCCACTGAACAACAAGACACTCGAATGTCAAGGCGGTGGGGCCTGAATTTACCGTATCTGGAGAGGATTGTAGCTGTTTGTGGAGGATTTAGCACGGTGTACGGATAAGGCGGGGGTGATAAGGCTAATCCCGATTTGATACAGGTGCGTATGATATGAATTCCACAGTCCAGCGCGGGTCTCTGCTCTCACTGATCCGACGGTCCCTGTTCACCCAGAACTCTGCCAGATGACTTGTCTGATCCGGGTGGCCAGCATCACGGCCCTGAAAAGCCGTCCTTTCTTATCCAGGATGGGATATTGCTGGTTTACCTTCCAAAAAGACACTGATCCTGGATTCCAAGTGCTAAAATCCAGGCGTGTAAATGTTTTTCAGAAGGTGTTTATGTGTGAAGACAGGACTTCAGTGGAAGGCAGTGGGGAAATTCACAGTCTCCACAATGGACTGTTTGCTCTGAACAAGATATCTGATCATTCTATTTTTCGCAGACCGGCATGATGAAACCAGCTCTGAACGGCACGTCTTCGGCTGCCCGTTGTAGGTCTACCATGCGAGAGCTGGCGGACCTGCAATTTGACCAGCATTTGACCAATCTCATATGGGTAATTTCCCATCACTCTGTCCGATCAAGCGTGCTCTTTCCAACCTTCCCAGTTCAGGGGCCGTGTGCATGGGAGGCCGTGCCACCTGACACCCCCTGCCAGAGGGGTCCGGCCACATCTTCGGGGTTTAACCGGAACGGTCTCATCTCTGTTCCAGTTAGCATGTGGTGGTTCCTGCTTTCAGGGTACACTGGCAAGTGTTTTCACTAGAAACGATATTCTGCCAGACTGAAATAGCATTTAACCGACACTGGTGGTATTCAAATGATTGTTCAATTGATTTCAAAATTTTTGAAAATGTTTGAAATCTATATTTTACACGCAGGTTGGCATTCTCTCTGAAGCATTGCCAAAAGGAGTTTCATGATTTGATGAGTCACCGACCAGGTAAACCCATCTGAACTCTCAAGGTAAACTCCTCATCTCCATACGGAGAGCAACGCGAACGTCTTAAAGGACATGGATGGGGGACGAGGATGGGGGATAGAGGATCTATTATGGGTCGCAGAATCCTTAGGAACAAATTTGTGCTATTTTACTGAATTAGACTAAAAGTAAAGTTTAGAGGTTATAAACATGATCTGAAAGATTTTAAGGAACTAAAGGCTCTGAATCTTACTTCGCGGAAATTTGTCACTGTTGCCATTTCAGCCCACTTTCGCTCAAAGCTTAAAGTCGTGCAAACATGTAAATGTAGTTTGGTTTTTGCTGCCATCTTGCGGATGAGATCGATAGGTACGTTAAGTCAATCACCTTGTGAAGCACGGCGTGATTAGACAGTAAAATAATCAATCGACATAATTACTGAATCTTTGTAATATTCTACACTTTCCTAAATGTTCTATACTAATTCTGTTCAGATTTCCTCGATTTACCCAAACAATTTTTTTACATTTAAAGGGTTTTCTCTAAAGATTAATGGTTCCAATTAAATTGCGTATTATTGTTATAAATGTGGTCATATTTGATTTTCTAACTGGGTCTATAAATGTTCGTGCTGTTATATTTATTGGAATTTAGATTGAATCGAAACGATCTAAATCGAATTGTTTATGGTTTGAATTTAGTCTTCATTGTCGATTGAATTAGAAACTGTATATATTTGCTTAGCAGTATAGACCACTTTATACAGTAATATATTATTCTTTATGAATGACATTATTTTCTCTTGTGTGACATTATTTTGTCTTTTGTGACATATTATCTAAAGGAAATAAACGGTTACAACCAGTATGACTAAATATAAATATAAAATTTAAGTAATCGAACAACAGAATTCTTCTCACCATTGTTATGGACTCTAACGACTTTTACAATAAATTTTACGTTAGCAAAAAAAAAGAAAAAAACCGTGTACAAAATGATCGGACGGCATAGACTTCAGCGTCTGCTTTAACCTCCTGATTTGCAAACACTTTGTGTTTTTTCATAGAGGAAAGGCGCGTCGCTCTTTGTTCCTCAGTCAATGACTGTGTGTAAATGACAGGTCCGACCGTTAATACAACTAGCGCCAAAACGTCGTGAAAGGCGCTTCCAACTTGCCAATTAGTTTGCTTTCAGCCGCCACTGCTCGACCACACTGGTATCCTCAGTAACAAAACCCTAAACACACTAACGGTCTTGAGGTCTAATCCAACCGGGGCGCAAAAATTGGAAAAGAAGCGCGCAACACAAAAAAAAAAAAAAGAAAAAAGAAAAAAGATCAAATTGATACCCCTACGAAATTCGTCCATTTGTCCTTCCGGTGTGGAACTGATACTGACAAAAACATTCAAATGAGGTTAGGCCACATTGGAGGTGAAATTAAGGATGCCCTCGCCACTAAACAAGAAATAATAATAATAATAATAATAATAATAATAATAATAATAATAATAATAATAATAATAATAAAGATGATCAATGCTCTTTGTAACTTTTCCCTAACGCGGAGCCTGGTCGGACGGACAGAGGGGCTTCAGGGTGGACCGCCAGACCGTCGTCGGCATTAGTATATATTTATTTAGGGGAATTGTTGTATTAATTCATAACTTCGAGTTCTTCACTTTTTTAGGCTCCGCGGGTAGCCCCTTCGCACGCACCTGTCGCCAGGCTGACACAGATACAGGTACAGCGGACACACATATGGAAATGACAGGTGGCAGAAATTAACCGTTTCGCGGCTGGATTCCCTCTTGACTCCGCACAATACGGACTACAGCCTGAAGTGGGCTGAATCCTCCACGGGATTACCAACCGCTAAATGAGTGTGGGGGGGGGGGGGGGGGGTCCGGGGGGTCTTTTTTTTGGTGCAAAATCGCTTAAAAAAATTTAATCTACCTGATTGGTCCCACCAATTTCCCTAAGCGCCAATATTGGAAACAGGTCTTTAAACAACGTTATTTGATGCAAAATAAGTTAGTTCCAGACCTTTTAAATTGCCCTAACAAAACGTAACGTAAAAAATGTTCTCGGGCATACCCTGTCATCCAATTTACTACGCTGCAGTTACTGATTAATATCTTAACACAGTTCTGGACCTTTCCCATTGTTCGCCCTTGAAATTGGTCGTTGTTCCTAATTGGCAAATTGAAACCCGCCATCAAATTGTTGAATGCCAATCGTTTTTATCTAAAATCAGAAAAAGATTAACTGAAAATAGAATTCGTCGGTTTTGTAGTGGTTGCTTGGTGATTTGGTGTCTGTTTAAGTGAGGGAATCCTTTGGCGTGACGTGACACTAAACATTCGTCTCCTCCAATGGCCTGGGAGTCAAGGTGATTCCCGCGTTACATTCCGCCGACTGGTTTATTTATAGGATATTACGAGGGGCAACAGATCCAGTCCAGGTGCCGGTGGGCCAGAGACCAAGGACGAATCATTCGCATTTGCCTATAACGTTTAGGCTGAAGAGAGTTTTTAAAGAAGAAATCTCGCATAATTTTGAATTGTTCTGATTAAGAATGGAATGGAAATTAGAGCGATATTCCCGTTTCAGAGTTAAAACTGGAGAGGCAATACTCTGGGTAAGTTGATATAAATAATTATTATTTAGTGTGGTCAATAACTGAGTAATGGAACATTTTTACATGTGGACATAATGTAATCTGTGTTATAATCTATCAATTCATGTATCTTTATTTTTTATTCCTCAGGCCAACATTATGAGTACACTTTCCAAAGATTTTGTCGTGACCAAGAAACACTGTCCCGTCAGAAATAACACTAGAAAGGTAAGGCGGTGTAAAAAAATGTTTTTGCATTGACACTACATTGGAGTTAGGTAAAGCAACGAAATAATTAGCACGAGAGGAGCAAACAAACAAACGCGGAAGGCGAACAATCATCAGAATAATTGCACTTCAAATTCAAACCCTGCATTATTATTTACCACTAACACGCCGTATGAACTGAGATCGTTTTCCAATGTCTCTCGACGTTTAACTGAAATCGTTTTCCAATGTGTCTCGACGTTGGGTCTTGTCTTGCAGTAACGTGGCAAACGTTTGTGGTCTCTGACCACGTCTCCGAACCGGCGAAGGCAGCCCGAAAAGGCGTATTAGGCGTTAACGTTAACCCTGTTCCGGGATGAGATGGAAAGAACTGGAGTGTCAGTGCGGCAGTGTGACGCTGCTGGCTGTAATATGATTGACAGCTGACAGTCACACTCCCTCCTGCTGCTTTCGATTACTCGGCTTCCTTGTGACTGGGCGACATTTCCTTTTGTCGGGCTATCGAGAAATTGCATACACAAGAACCACTCCCCCGCCCAAAATTAACCAAGGAACGAATTCATAATTGAATGAGTAAACGAAAAAAATCCAATCAAAATAAAAGCAAGAGGTATGCTAAACATGGCAGAACGTTCAATATCCAAACCCAAGAAACTCGCGAGAAATATGTGTAAAACCTCTATAGGCCGCTGCCTGCAATAAGTATATGTGTGATTTAGCTAGCTGTTGTGTGTCTGTGAGAGAGTGGGTGAGTAAGATCCCATTAATGCATGGTGTCATGAGCAGGAGTGAATCAGCCTGTATGTGAAGTGAGTAAATGGGACTCCAGGTGTGTGCGTGTGTGTACGAGAGAGAGAGTGTGTGTTTGTATGTGAGCGAGTGTGTGTGTGTGTGTATGTGTATGTGAGAGAGAGAGAGAGTGTGTGTGTGTGTATGAGAGAGAGAGAGTGTGTGTGTGTGTATGTGAGAGAGTATGTGAGTGTGTGTGTGTGTGAGAGAGAGTGTGTGTATATGTGTATGAGAGAGAGAGTGTGTGTGTGTGTATGTGAGAGTATGTGAGAGCGTGTGTGTGTATGTGAGAGAGTGTGTGTATGTGTGTGAGAGAGTGTGTGTGTGTATGAGCGAGAGAGTGTGTGTGTGTATGTGAGAGAGTATGTGAGAGTGTGTGTGTGTGTGTATGAGAGTGTGTGTTTGTGTGTGAGCGAGTGTGTGCGTGTGTGTACGAGCGAGTGTGTGTATGTGAGTGTGTGCGTGTGTGTACGAGCGAGTGTGTGTATGTGAGAGTGTGTGTGTGTGTATGAGAGAGTGTGTGTGTGTGTGTGAGAGTGTGTGTGTGTGTGTATGTGAGAGTGTGTGTGTGTGTATGTGAGAGTATGTGTGTGTGTATGAGAGAGAGAGAGAGTGTGTGTGTGTGTGTATGTGCGAGACAGCCTAGGTGTGTTCAGTGAAACAGGAAGTATAACACTGCTGCTGGTGTTGGTGTGCGAGACAGCCTAGGTGTGTTCATTGAAACAGGAAGTATAACACTGCTGCTGGTGTTGGTGTGCGATCTCAGAACACAAGAATAGTCCACACTGCACACCCAGACCCCTGCAAGATCCCTCAAACGGTGCAACGGACTGTTCCTCAGACAGAGCGGGGAACGCACCATATCCTTTCGCCTTCCGGTTTTGTATCGATGGGTGACAGGAAGGCAGTGTATTGTTAGCTGGTCTTGAATTACTTTGCCAGCTTACGCTGTACTGCCCTCCTGAAATTCATTCATCACAGAGGAGAACGTACTGGCGTGCGAGCTGTGGTACAGGCATGTAACGCTGGACACAGAACGGGGTGGCGTGTCCTGATCAGGCAGTGCTGTGTTAGCTGGCTGTGCGGAGTTCAGCAGCTGCACGCACTCCCACATTAGGGCACGCACTGACGGACGGTGGTGCGTTGAGACCGCTCAGCAGGAAATACGCACCTTGCCTGGGATTAATTAGCGTGTCCTGATCAGGCAGTGCTGGGATAGCTGGCTGTGCAGAGTTCAGCAGCTGCACGCACTCCCACATTAGGGCACGCACTGACGGACGGTGGTGCGTTGAGACCGCTCAGCAGTGTGGAACACCGCAGGAAATACGCACCTTGCCTGGGATTAATTAGCGTGTCCTGATCAGGCAGTGCTGGGATAGCTGGCTGTGCAGAGTTCAGCAGCTGCACGCACTCCCACATCAGGGCACGCACTCCCACGTCAGGGCACGCACTCCCACGTCAGGGCACGCACTGATTCATACCACATCTCAAAATGTTTTTTCCGGGAGTTTAAAGAAGCCTTTTTGGAAATCTATAACACCACCTTATTGTTTACCCACGTGGGATACACTAATCAGTCGCTTCAAATTTGTAGAATAAAAGTAAGACAGAGAAGCAACTTTTAGAAACAACAATTTATCTGGTTTTAAAATGAAAAAAAAAAAAAAAAAAAAACAAACATTCATAGACAAGATTTTTTTTAAAGCTGTCAACCGAGAAAAACCAAAGAGGAAACACAGTGGTGTTGTTAACAGTCAGATGTTGCCACAGCAGGGTCCACGGTAATACTACTCCTAAAAGCAACACGCTTCGGGTTAACAGGCCTAAAACCCGCAGCTAACGTCACATCTGATCAGAGCCAGCGTGACAGAGAAGTTCACAGCAAGGGATGGTTCAGAGAAAGAGAACCATTTCAGTATGTAGCAGCAGAACGCCTTGTATGGATCTCCATGTGAATGCATACATCTACACTACCAGAGCTGGAAAGGGGCTGGGGTCAAACCCAGGAGAAAGGACGCAATTCTGCTCCTCGACTCACGCGTCAGGGACCCTGTCTCCAGTGGCGTTTGGTGAAACTGGCTCAAAGATCCTTCCTGTATTAATTATGGACCATCATTATTGACCTTTGGTGGACCGAATGTAGACAGCAATATTTTATAACACAGAAGAGTGTACAATTTTCATAATTCTTGCAAGCCCGGGAAACATCTGAATGGCTTTGTATAAAATAACCCTTTTAAATCTCTAAAAATTACAATAAAAGCTAAAAACCATACCATACCAGAGGAACTACAAAGTGGGACACCTGTTTGTGAAAGATGATTGTGAGAGAATAATCCTTTCCACCTTAAGGTCTGGGCTCACAGGACTTTAAACCGGAATAATGAACCTACACATGTTCATCCTAATGTGAAGAACAAAAAGAACAGAAACAAAAACGACCCGAGTTCTTAGCGAGGCTAGAGTTCCACTCTCTTCTTTAGTATCAGCTCTCGCACTAGGGCGGAGGCCTCCTGTCGAATCTGGTCCATGGGTTCCTCGGGCCTCCAGAACCGCACCACCTTGCCCTCCGGGTTCACCAGAAACTTCCAGAAGTTCCACTTTGGCGTTTTCAGTGCTGAATCTGTCCACAGATAAGAAACAAAGAAATTCTGTCTGTATCATACAGTTGTTGGCTGCAGACACAACCCCGGCACAACTTGGGTCTCTACACTATTGAAATTGCAGAACAAAAATGACGCAGGGTGACAACAACGATAAAAAAATAGTTTGGACAGCCGAGTACCTGTGATGTATTTGAAGGCAGGGTCTGCTTCCGAACCCATTATTTTTATTTTGCTAAAAATGGGAAACGTGACGCCGAAGTTTGACTTCGCAAACACCTCGATGTCTCGACTACTCCCGGGCTCCGTGTCTCCGAACTGACCGCACGGAAAGGCCAGCACGTTGAAGTGAGACGTGCCCAGTTCCCGGTGTAGCTCTTGCAGAGCGCGGTAATTACGCTCAGTGTGTTCGCAGTGGCTCGCCACGTTGACAACCAGGGACGCCTGTGGAGGAGAACAGAGGATATCCATGTCCGCTCACATCACGCATATCGACACGTCGTTAGCTTTGTTGCTTCTTGGACAGTCACGTAACGGTAAACTCACATACTGAAAACTACTAAGTCTTATAATTAACTCATTTTCGCTTAGTCCGAACCAATCGAGCCATGCAAGCAATACATTTTTCAGATGCTTCAGATAAAGCCGTTGACTTACTTTTCCTCGGTATTTCTCCAAAGAAACGGTTCTCCCCCTCGCATCCCGCACGTCGAACGAATAGAAATCCTTAGCTTTCTTCTGTTTCGAGAGTTTAGTTTGTAGTAAAAACAAGGTGCCCACACATATCGCCGCAGTCAGAAAAACCACGAAAACTCTAGCTTTTGGTATTGAGGACTTCACAGGGTAACTTAAAAGCGTCTCCATTTTGGATATGGGACGGAGAGAGGAACTTGAGAGGTGGGTTTTCGGGAAGGATTTGTTTCTTTGAGGTCAGGAGACTAGCATCATGTTACAACAAGGAAGTGCGAGCTAGGAGGGTTAGGTGCTCTCTTTAAACACTCATGTATAAACACAGCGCCACTCTCTCAAATCTTTCGTTATCCATGTTTTCGGACAATTTACCTAGGGGCCTTGCTCTTTTCCAGATGTTAGATCACGAGTCGCACAACGTTGGAAATAGTGTTTCGTTAGAATTCTGTTGCGAAAGTATAAGTCAAGTATTGATTTCAGTAACATAGAACAACTGTCCTTCGATTAACATAATTGAATGTAGTTATTTCGCTGAACGAAACTTAGAGTAATTTAAGATTATTCCGGGGGGTTTTTAAGCACAGAATAATTCAGCAACTGAACAGCCCGAGCAAACCTATTATGTGTCCCTAAGGTATCGTTTTAGAAGACATCATCTTCTGTTCCAACAGAGGCCCAGAGACGCATCTAACATCACCTACAGCCGATTCAAAAGCAGGATCGCGAAACGCCTGGGCGAGGCTGACGACCTCCCGCTTGCCAGCAGCCCAGTGACCACAAGGTGGCAGCACTCTTGCGCCGCTGAATATGACTCTGTTTGTCAGAGGCTGTGTTATGACCCTCCGCTGGGTGGCGCCTCGCTCTCTCAACTGGAAACGGCGACACATCTTCAAGGTTAGGGGCTGCTCAAGTCACCGCTATTACGTTGAACTACAACAAATAAAGTCTTCAAAATTGTCTATTTAAAAACTAGTCAGTTGCATGCATCAAACTTCCTTATAGGATTATATTAGCCAAAGGTAACCATAACCCAACTTATTACACTGGTGTTGCGCCTGCCTCAGCCAAAACGCTTAACTGATTAGTAGATCAGCCCCTTAAACTTCCAGGTTTAATCAGATTTACTGAAAGTATGTAGGCCTTACAATCTCAGTTCTGACATCTAATATTGTGAAAAAGTTTTCTCTCTGCTTACAGAATTCAGCCGTGCACGGCTTTTGTTATTCTGAAATCACGAATAAAATGTCGTTCACTCTGACCCATTACTGTGTGGGTTATGTAAATCTGTCCCCAGAACTGATCCTCTGTTTACCTAATGTCCGCTCCAGATGCTGATCAAGCTGTGGAGGCTGAGGCGAGAGGCCTGGATTGTGGTGTTGTGTTGACACATGGAGCGTCCCGAAAATCGTATCCCGGAGGCTGTGGTGACAGGACTGTCGGTGAACAGGTGCTTTACGTCCCGACGCCCCCAATGTTGCAGGTGTATGGAAGTCAGAGCTGAGACGCTGGGAAGGGCAGGCCGTTTGTTCTCCCCCCCGAGCTGGAATACATTACATGACAGGCGTCATACCGCCATCTAAATCGCTGCAACAGGACCTGAGTGCTGCAACAGGACCTGAGTGCTGCAACAGGACCTGAGTGCTGCAACAGGACCTGAGTGCTGCAACAGGTCCTGAGTGCTGCAACAGGACCTGAGTGGTGCTGCAACAGGACCTGAGTGCTGAAATCATCATCAGCCCATCGAACCCCTGACTGGGACCTGGACGTACATGCTCTGACAGTGATCCGTGCTGTTTGTTGATTGACATTAGAACCCTCCCTTTTTTTAAACTGCAGGGCTGCGTCTGGCAAGATGAAGGCCTTGGTGAAGGTGAGTCTGGGCGCCAGAGGACAGCAGAGCAACACGCTTTATATCCCGTCCCTTTCACCTGAAAGCTGCCTGAAAGGAAGCTTCCCTTACCGTACAAATGTCTCCCTCACTAACCTAGGACAATAAACATGAATGGTCCACGCGTCTAAATAATGGTTGATAGGCCCTCCAGATTCTCCTCACAGTGAAAGCTTCTGTTGAAAGGTGTCATTCTAATTTTGGACAGGAAAGACCTGGTGACATCACACATGCAAGCAAGCAGTGGCTGAGGTTGTGTTTGCGCTTCCTGTTTCCTCTCGTACGCGTAACAGCTCGACTAACCTCGAGATGCTAGGCCTGGGGGGGGGGGGGGGGGGTTTAAAAATAGAAACCGGTCTGCTAAATGTTGCCGAAGATGCTCTCATAATGATCAGCGTGTGTCTGTGTTCTGAAAGTCCTGAAAGTCCTGAAAGTTCTGAAAGTTCTGAAAGTCCTGAAAGTTCTGAAAGTCCTGAAAGTCCTGAAAGTCCTGAAAGTTCTGAAAGTTCTGAAAGTTCTGAAAGAGTTAAAGGAAATTTGTGGACGAAGGTTATGCATGTGCGGAGCATGGAGAACAGTTTGTGAAGGAGGCTCTGTGAGTGATGTTTACTGCTGTGCTTCAGCCCGCTGCTGCACGCGACAGCCCTTCGCTCTCCTGGAGCGGTTTCCCAGCATGCCCTGCAGCTGCCCGGAGCCCGAGCTACGCATGGACATTCCAGGCCTGCAGGACGATTACTGTGAGTGGAACATGTGGGGCGTAGGCCCGAAACACAGAACAAAGAGAAGAGAGAGAACAGAGCGTAGGTCCCAGTTCAGCTTTGAATTGTTACTGATTAAGTTCTGAATCAATCCAACCATCAGCAGGTGATGGTGTAAACGCTTACACCTCCACAAAGCCCCAGTTTGAAACGGTGTTAACTAATTAGGCCACTGTGAGTGGAACATGTGGGACGTAGGCCCGAAACACAGAACAAAGAGAAGAGAGAGAACAGAGCGTAGGTCCCAGTTCAGCTTTGAATTGTTACTGATTAAGTTCTGAATCAATCCAACCATCAGCAGGTGATGGTGTAAACGCTTACACCTCCACAAAGCCCCAGTTTGAAACGGTGTTAACTAATTAGGCCAGATTACTGAACTGTAGACCGTGGTGGGTGCGTAATTTCTAATCCAAATAATTTAAATTAAACAATAAACCTGTATATGCTGTAGCCCCCCAGGACCGGCATAGGACGCCCCTGCTTTCGATCCAACCTAACGCTATTCAGACGGATTAAAACAAATGTACCAAGAGAAACACCTGGAATGGCAGAACATGATAACTGGACAATAGAATGTGAGCATCCTGTTAGGGGAAAAGTTTGTCCTTTTCTGGTTGAGTTAAAATTGCGCCAGCCACCATAATGTGTCACGATTAGAAGCGGTCGTTGCACTCGTCCTCTTGTGCGAGATGAGAATGTCTCCTTCCGTAGATCTGAACCTTCTGGCCTGGAGTGAGAAGAACCTGGTTGCCCTGGCACTGGGCTCAGCTGTGTTTGTGTGGAACGCTGAGACCCAGGTCCTACAGGGGAGCCTCCGTGTGAGACCGCACTCCTGTTCTGTAGGCTCCACCGCCCCCTCCTCCTACTCCCCCATCTCCTCCGTCTCCTGGAACAGAGACGGCCACACCCTTGCGGTCGGGACAGGCGATGGAGAGGTCCAGGTCAATTTCCCTCGCCGAAATTCCTTTTCAAATTGTTCACCCAGTTTATTGTATCTGCTTGAACTCTACAGTCAACCTAGCCAAACTAGGTCTTCTTACTCAAACGATGCCATAGACCTGGCCAAATTAATTATTCAAAATCAGTATTCAGTCGGGTCAAATAATGGGTAATAATAAGGCATTGTGCGCCTGGGCACGGTCTCCAACCCCTCTCCTTACCCCACCAGCTGTGGGACATGGAACGCAGGTGTAGCGTGAGGAACATATCAGGACACCTGTCATCCGTGGGCTGTCTGAGCTGGAACCAGCAGATCCTCAGCAGGTACGCCGGTCTGCCTGAAAGACGGTGTGTGATCTGCCTGAAAGACTGTGTGTGATCTGCCTGAAAGACGGTGTGTGATCTGCCTGAAAGACTGTGTGTGATCTGCCTGAATCACAGACCACTGTGAATCTTTGGGTTGTTTAGGGGATGATGCTGCGTTAATGAAATGTAAAATTAGAAAGGGATCGCCGCCCTGTCTCCTACAGTGGCTCAATACTGGGGCTGGTCTGCCACCATGATGTCCGGGCGGCCCAGCGGGCAGTCGGGTGGCTCCGGCAGCGAAAGGGCGTGTGCGGCCTGGAGTGGAGCCCGACAGGCGAGCGTCTGGCCACTGGCTCCAGTGACGGCCTCCTCAGCGTCTGGACCGGAGACCCGGGCACCAGGGGGGGGGGCTTGCCCCTCCTTAGCCTGCCTCACCCAACTGCGGTCAAGGTGAGGTCTCTTCCGACCCTGATATACGACTCCCTCGGCTTTGAAGACCTGGGCCGTAGGCATCAGAGCGGAGCCTCCAAAGCCCCCCCCCAAATTCCATGTCCGAGTGTTCCGGTGCTCTGTGTGTGCTAGTGTAGACGTCATACATGACTGGGCGCTCGTTTGTATGTGCGCAAAGCTGTGTTTGTGTGTCTTAAGTGTGTCCGACTGAGTGTTAAAATGTGTGTTGAT
>JAOYSI010022217.1:9476-25254 GCA_025775065.1 Hiodon alosoides | reverse complement strand
GGCAATGAAGTAGGGAGTAGCTTAATGATGATGCAGGTAGTAGCTAAGTAGGCGATGAAGTAGGGAGTAGCTTAATGAAGAAGTAGGTAGTAGCTATCCCAATCCTCATCCCTCCTCGTAGGAATACACTCATGACACCTTGTTCTCCTCAGTTATGTGTGAGGTTGCTCGAGATCTGCCAGGAAGCAGAGAAGACTTGGAGGGGAATGCATGTTTAACAGCAAGAGTTTGAGATTATGTCCAGCAATACCGGCCAAATGTGACAAGACTTGTCCAGCCCAAGTGGATAGTGTTCCATGGGTATTAACAATGACATCACTCTCATTAGTCAGGAATATGGGATGAGGACATGGTGAAAAACTGAGATGAGGTAAGCGTAGAATCTTTCTCTGTGTATTGGAACAGATTGGTATTTACAAAACTTTAACAAGCTGACTTTTGTGTCTCAGGGCAACGGCATTAGATAGAACAAGAACAAAAATTCCAGTCCAATTTTGTTCGGTGATGAAATGTCTCTGTGGATCCTTCTCCGGGGTTATAATGCACTGTTCAGTTATTTTACTTTATTTTTTTTAAATGCCTGCAGGTCTCTCACCTTCCATGTTGCGTCATGTTCCCAAAAAGGGCTCCGACAAAACTGGAAATTAGTTTTTTTAACCATTACACAACATAGCCTTGTGGTCAAGTGGTCCCTGGTATCAAAAAACACATCGTCAAGATAATTAAGTATTCTCTTCACATTGTCAGAGAAATCAATCCGAGTCCCCCTCAGAAAATCACTGATCGCAGAAGTATGTATTTTACCACAAAAAGAGTCTTGTTCCTCAAAGGTTGTTTTTCTCCCATCTCCCCACCAGGAGTGACCTGAGGTAAACCAGCTGTGGTGTGCAGTAAATCCCAGGAACAACGCTGAGAATGTGCATTTGACTGTAGCAGAAGACACTGTTGACTCCAGACAAATACAATTCGACTACACAACCCCCGGACCCATGTTGAAACATCCTGCACTGGACAAACACCCCACAATTTTACAGGGAGCCCTTTTTCCAGCCTGGTGAAGCACACACTTGTTTTTCCCCTACCGGGTGGAATTTATCACGCTGAAAACACATCCCCAAGCGTCGGGTTCATTTGCACAGAAGGGACGTTGGCAAAAACGGGTCCCCTGGACGGGCCCAGCAGCTCAGCCATTTATTCTGCTACTCAACGTTTAGGGGGAAATAAATATTTCACTGCAGGCCTGAGTGATGTTGAGTTCTGCAATCTTTTCTCAAGTCAACATGTTGACATAGAGCTGTGTGGGGAGTATAAATAACTGACTGTGTACAGGAGAGCCCAAAAACATAGCTGTCCTGTCCTGATCCCTAAAATACACACTAAAAAAGGTACAGAATGGTGAGAGTGTATTGTTACCTTGCCATCATTTCACTATTGAGTTTTAAACCTTAGATATAATACATGTGTAACTATATAATAGCAGAGAGGTTTGCAAAATTCGGATGTTCTCTGCAGAAAGATGGCATTTTACGGACTGAGCGTTTAATTGAGTCAAAGTGTTTTCCCTCATTGAGGAGAAAGTTGAATCTCAGACTCTTGTGAATCATGTAGTCAGTATAGGGACCACAGCTAGAATTGGTCTGGTCAGCTGTTAAATGTTTCCAGCAGGTAAAGTCCTGCTACTATACTACTATTGACCAGTTGGGACCAGACGGAGGCCTGGTCTTCTAAAAACTGGTTGTTCCACTGATGCTGCAGGCCTCGCTTATGACCCCCATTGCTAAGCCCAGGTGGCAGGTGTCATTCCTTTGTGAGCACCACATGCATGAGTGTGCTAAAGGCATTCTGAAACACAGCAAGCACCATAACTTCAAATAGGGGCGGTGAAATCAGAACTTCCTTCATGGAACTTCCACCTTTAACTGGTAAACAATTGGTTCAAAAACCATAAAATAGCAGACTCTACATAACAGTACGCATTGTTCCGATTGCTGTGAAATTGAAGTCATGTGCTAAGTAATGTCAGCACAGCATCATTTCCTGGCATTCTGTTTGGAATTCTGCTCAGATCATGTGGACATATGCAGGTGATCAAATCCTAGATGAAGGAGGGTATGAAATACGCCTTCTGGCCACCCACTGCAATCCTGTGGCACCAGCAAAGGAAGTCCCTGAGCAGGCCTAGGGCACGATTGGGCACATCACCAGCTAGGCCTGGGCATTATCTGACACATTAACACCCAGACCGGAGGCAAGAAAAAAACAAGACAGGATTCCACTTCCAGCTGGGTCAACCAAAAAAATCTCACAACTCTCTTTCTCTCTCTGAGCCAGAAAGGTAAGTAAATATTATTACTGTCAAAGAAACACCTGGTTTAAACGTCAACTCTCACACTTGACCGGCCAGTATGAGAGAATCAAACCCCGGCAGCCAGCATAGTGGTTCTTTGTGAGCTGAGAAAAACTTTTTTAAACCTTTTGTGAAGTATTCACCGGACTAAAATGTATGGAAATGCGCAAATCGCTCCTCATGATGCCAGTGTGAATGAATCTATTCAGTCGTACGCGACGGTGGCGATACGTCTGAGTTTGGCATTTGTGATGGCATCCTTTGTTTCCAGAAACCACGCTTTTACGTCACGGTCGATCGTCTTAAACTGTGGGTCACCATGGAAATTAATGGTTTTGTTATTTGGTTCTTTTCTTTAATGATATCGGAAAATGCCGGCCTGAGGAAGGTGCCACGCACGCACTGTAGACCAGTGTCTTTCGTCAATTGTACATTATTGCTCATTAAATTCTCATTCATTTACTGAATAGTAAGTGCTCTCATGTCCCTACTAAATTAAGTTGAAACGGTTTGGGTCATTCTAGCCTTACTTTCGTTCCGAGGGCCTACCTTTTCTTTTGTTGATTTTATTTTTCGGAGTTTTGTGAGGATTCAATGTATTTTGATATCAACTCAGATACTGGTAAAAAAAAAAAAAAAACTGAATTTCTTAAACGTCAGACAAGCTACATAGATTGAATAGATGAGTGCTATCTGGTCTGACCTGTATATCGGGCACACAGCCCCGTGGTGATAGAGACAGTGTGTAGTGTGTTATATTCAAACTTTCTGGTTATCAGAGCATCAGAAATCCTTTTGTATGTTCTACCTGCTGTTGCCGGTTTAAGATCCACTCCGGTTTCTCTTGCACAAGTGTTTTTGGTTGGATGTTGTGAATGGCGGATTCTCGCCCCCCTCTCAATAACACAAATCCTAAAGTTTTTCTGTTTCATATGAAACTCAAATATACCCAATGGCATATGATTATATGTCTAATAACAACAACAATAATAATAATAATAATAATAATAATAATAATAATAAAAATATTAATAATAATAATAAATCCAGGGCTAGCTCAGAGATAATTTGGGAATTTTACATGCAAGAAAGCACAGAAAATCACCTATATTGGTTGATTTTTAAAATTCAGCTTAGGTATGTTTCGTCTCCACGGCAATTTGATAAACATGGTTTCTGGTGTGGTTCATGAATGTCCTTGAATTGCTTCCGACACACAAGAGGTCTGTGGTTAAAGGCTATTTTTTGCCGGTGAACACAGATATTAGCGGTTGAGCTGGGAGACGGTGACACCTGTTTGCAGACCACCATTTTGTTACCCAGCCGTTTACTTGGTTACCCTTGACATTGCTTAACAGAGCAAAATTTTAATCTGCATTTTATCACGTAAGGCTTTTTTCTGGTTGTCTTTTATTAACATGGTTAATTTCAGACTTGCAACAGGTCCTATTCTTCCACAAACAACAAAACTCACAGAGATAAAATACATACATACACAAAAACAAACAACCAAGAATACTACACACAGAAATACACAATACAGCACAATCCAGACACACAATTTGATGGTCAAGAATTTTAAACAGACATAGATACAGATTTGCCAAGAACAATCTACACTACAAACAGACGTGGACAGCCCCACAAGCTCAGATACATAGACAGATAGCCCAACACATTCAGACATTCAGACAGATAGCCCCACACACTCAGACACTCCGACAGACAGTCCCATATGCTCGTGAAACACAGACAGGTGGCCCCACACACTCAGACATACAAACAGATGGCCCCACATGCTCAGACACTCAGATGCAAATGGCCCCACACTTCCAGACAAACAGACGGACAACCTCACACGCTCAGACACTCAGACATACGGTCCCATATGCTCAGGAAACATGGCCCCACCTGCTCAGAAATGCAGACAGACAGCCCCACATGCTCAGACAAACATACGTACGACCCCACACACAGACCTAAAGCCCCATATGGCCCTGGAAAGGCCCACATTAAGCTCCCCTTGGTGCCAGGCAAGCTGAAAATGACAGAGGGTCAAATCCACAAATCCCTACCAGTGGACAGCCGCGGTGTTCTGCTCAGGAGGGAACACAGCGTTCCCTACGCAAAGGAAATATCAATGTGGCCGGACTGGATGCTGTTATTAAACCTCGCTTGTTTTTCTTCCCTTTCTTTGGTGTTGGTTTAAACCTCATCTGCATGGTTTTAAACATATTTTCAACTTGACTCCAGTACCAAATTACAGCAACCATGTTTTACACAATTTATACATACTGAAGGAAAAATTTTGCAACACAGTTGCTATTAGTGCACAGTGAAGGTAAGAGCCACTCTTTACTTGTTTTCAGTAATGGTTGTGGTATTCAGACAACCTCTAAACCTTATCAATAGGGCAAACTCTTCTTTTAGTTTCACTTAACAGCCTATTGCCATCATCTCACTTTACAATGTCACAAAAGCAGTGGAGTGAACATGCTCTCCAATAGTTTTATTTTGGTTTTGAAAGACAAACACAGACATGGGCAGTTATTGGCTGGATGTATTAGATCATCCTTACAAGCCTGGTTTAGTGAAGGCCTGATGGGCCTACTCAGACAGTTTCAATGGATTTTAATATCACTCTCAAGATTTCTTGTCTGAGAGTCCGCAGTGTACAGGATGGGTATTAGGGTTCCAAGTTAAGTTTATGTAACCCTCTAACAGTAAAAACGTGTTTTTGGTTGAACCATGCCCCAAACTCAGTCCTAGTTGACCCAGACCTAATCCTTTTTCAAACGAAGGTAGAATCTTTGCTAAGGTATGGATTATGAGTAGGGCAATGAAAATTGTTAGAATATCTTCAAATTCTGCTTTTGGCATGCTTTGCCAATGGTAGTGTGGACACAAATATGCATATATACATATTTTGCTTTAAAAGTTGGACGCTGGCTCTGTATTTCTACACTGGCATATCTTTTCTTCAAAGACTCAGCGCAAGGCAACCCTCATCTCCATCCCAGAGTACCGTGTTTCCCAGCTGAACAGAATTTTCCCTGAGCGGGCGTGTCACGCGTGCTCTTGTTTTGTCTAGTCGGGCTGAACCTGGCGTGATTTGGGTTTTTTCATGCTGAGAATACTGTTTTGGGAGATGGAGTCTGGATCCTCTCCGACCCCCTAGCCCCAGGGTTAGTATATTTTGAAAATAGCTAAGTTTAAATTTACCCTCACGTAGAACTAGGAATTTGCGGTTTATTTTCTCTTTCTCTCCGGTTAGGCGTTTGCGAGGGAATGGAACTCCGTTGAGCTCTGCGTAGAGAGTGTTGTATTAGTGGGTGCACCACGAGAGGAGTGAATTTTAAAAATACACTTTTTGAGTGATTGAATGAAGTCTGATGGTACATTTCTACTGCTATTACCTCTTATTTGTCACATTGTAAACAGCCTTTGTCATTTTTCATAATATTTATCTGTGTTAAACATCCTGTATGTTCAATAAATGTGTTTGTGTTGCACTGCATGTAAAACACGATGAGCTAGATGTTCTAGAACAGGTTATTTATTCCTAGTTAGATGCACTGGGGCTGCATGTTTTCAGCTGAAAGAGTGCCAGGAGTCAGATCTTATTTTCGTACCCATGGTGGAGTTTAGCCTCGGGCTCTGCAAGGCAGCACACTTATACGATTTCTCCCCCCAACAGGCTCTTGGGCAGTTTTTGCGAACAGCAACACAGTTCCCGTAAAAGGCGGAAATACCGCTTTTGGGCAGTCAATGTGCCCCACACCTGCAAAAACATGCCATGCAGCCGTGAGGTGCGGCCCTGGCGGATGCCCTGCACGTCTGAAAGTGGACGTCACACTCAGCACAAAACAGTGGCTGAAGGTATCGGATCTGCTTACAGCCGAGGTCTTCGTCAACAGCAGTTGCTAGTAACTTTAACCACAATGTACATAGAGCTACAATCCAGCAAGCTGGTAAAGAAATCCTTATTTGCAACGGTAAGGAGCGATGGACGGTGTCCCGGGCTGACTTAATGCCACGTGAACATTGTTCCTTTACACTAGCGTGAGGTGCTCAATGAGTGCCTGAATTACAATAATTAAAACACAGCAGCATAACTGGATAATCTTTAAAATTGTAACAACCCTCTGGGTGTAGGATGTCTTGTGTGCAAGATCGCAAAAATCCTCAACAGAAGACATTTCTTCAATGGCAAGGAAGTGGTAGAAAAGAAACTAGATAAAGTCAAACGGTGTAAAAGGTCCTTACAAAACAGGTTCAGGTTCACATCCACACACATCCACACACATCCACACACATCCACACACACACTGGCCTGCAGCCTTTTATGCTGTTGCTGATTACCCATTGCTTCCAGCTGCACCAGTTACCCTGCTGGGGACTGTTGGCAGATCAGCAGACACTGTTTGCCTACCCACTGTTGTGCCACAAAGTGTAATCTACATGCCTTTCAAATCATTCAAACTCATGAACTTTTCAGGTTTTTGAATAAAGGCTGATTCGATATCTGTATATCTCTGATATGTGGTGTATTTTAGAGACTCTGAGCTTTTTCAGTTCCAATCAAGAAGTGCCTGTCATCCCAGTCTCATTGTTAGTTCAGTTGACTTAATGGATCTTCATAAGATCTACAGTGAGATCAGTTCTCAGAACCATAGCTGTGTAAATACTATGTGTCTGACCTCCCACGCCTGGGAAAAGGACCATCTCAAAAACACTAGTATAATGCAGTGAAATTACTGAATGGATGGTTAAACCAGAGTGTAATTGTCAGTGAGTGGGTTCCCTGTAAAAAATCCTGATGTGTGCTTCCAAAGGTTAGAGCTATTACAATTCTTACATGCTTACACGGCAAAACAAAGCCCTCTGAAGTGTAAAGACACAGACCAGCTGGTTGTAGGTGGAGTAGATATACACACTTCCCAGAGAGGAAGCTGAGGGGCCAAGTATGTTCGACAGAACTTGAATTGAAATAGAGCATAAAAAGAAACTAAATACTTAAGCTTGCAATTACCCGGGTGTTGGCAGGGCCTGTGTTTTTACTGTCTGGGGCAGCATAAAATTAAAATCTTATTCCCTGTTTCACTGATGCGATCGCGCTCCGCCATGTCTTTCTCTCCAGAACCCTACTGTGACCAATTAAGACACTTTGGTCTGTCTGGTTTTATTTCCCAAGTCTCGTTTCTGCTCTCACAGCTGCGATGGGAAAGATCCTGCATGCGACGTTGCCAAGTAACCTCTCTTTTGTTCGGCTCCTGGCGAGGGAGGAAACTGCTTCATGGCAAGGACAAACAGACTGGGCTTGGGAGAAACTGAGGGTCACGTTCCCCACTTGAAAACTAGCCGCGTTCAGGGTCGTCTCTCACCCAGAGGAAACCGCGCTGCGCGGACCAGACTGCCACAGTGCACCGGTCAATCGCTCGCATGAGGCTCAACGCCTCTGTGACACTTGCTCTCTCCCTCTCTCTGTCAGTAACACTTGGGAGTCTCTGGTTGTGACAGCTGGCTAATTTACGGTGAGAGAAGTCAACATGGCATGGGCGGGCTGGGACCGTCATCATTTAAGCAAAGTCATCAAAAGCAGATCATGGACAAAGCACATGGAAGGTCAACTCATGAGCAGGACGTAAAAGGCCAACACCCGCTGAAAAACCATCTTTACAAGGTGTTAGCAAGTGAATAACAATCGGGATATCCCTTTGTGGCCGTACTTGTGTAAAACTAACCCACTAGACTAAGTACAATTCAAGCTGGAAAGCCCAGCTGGCATGGTTTAATCTGAAATTGTGTTTAGACTTATCATGAGTGGATCCGGGACTGTTTTGAAGCACCATCAGATGTGCATGTTAGAATGCACTGTGTGTTTATCCGTAGCGTGGGAGAATACTGGCCATGACTAATAGTTTGAATTCTTAAAGTTTGCAAACGCAAATGGAGGTAAGAAAGATTCCAGTGTCTCAGAGAGGCACATTGTACAGAAGCTTACTGTTTCCAGGCATGCCTTCATGACAGTTTTTAACGCCCTTTCATGGGAACTTTTTCCCATTTTGTATGGAGGCCTTTTGGATTAACCTTGCTTGTTTCAGGATTGGCTACTGTCGAAATATTTCCTTCTCACAGGTTGAAGGTTAATCCTTTTCTTCAGGTTTTTCCGCTGTGCTGTTTGGCTTCATTCTTTCTGGCCAGAAGAGCCCAGATTCCACTCACTACACCGAAAAAGCCATTATGTTTGCCTAAGCCATTTTTACCTGTCCTCTCCCTCTCCACCTGAACTTCTTCTTACTGTGGCCCCGGCACGCAATGGGAATTCAGAAGTGTTGGAATGCCATTTTCACACGTGAAACTCCACAGAGCTCTGACATCGTCAGTCTGATGAACAGTCGCTCAGTGTTGCTGTCCTGGTGCACCCCACAATCCGCCCTGTATATCCCTGCAACCTCCCCGGCAGGGGCATCCTGAAGTCATGGCTGCAGCACTGGAGCAGAAGTCAGGCACAGAAACTTGGCTAATCACAAAAAACTCATTATTGAATAGTGCATTCATGAGCCAAATGGTTATCAACATGACCTACAGGGAAAATAAAACAGTGGAAACAGTTTACTTATCATACCATTCGAAGTCTTTTGGCCCACGATTTGTGGTTTTGAGATTAACTAATTCTGACTGTCTAAAACTGTTACATCAAAGGGCTGGCCTAATCTGTTAAAACATACATTCCTGCTGAATCGGTTCTAATTTCGACAGATTTCCGAACAAAGATCTCTAATTCTTTCATAAAAGTATTCAATAACAGTTTAGAAAGCGTGTGCCACATGCCTGCCGTCAGTCAGATACGCGAGAGCAGCATTAAAAAATAAAACTGTTTAATTGAACTGCTGAGGTCACTATTCTCCTCAAACCTAAAGGGCATGACTGGGCTGTCAATGCTAATGTTCATGTTCTTTCAACTGCAAGGCCATCACTTCACATTAACAGTCTAAATTATACGTATTTACATCGTACTTACTGCGTATATACACATGTATATGCATATAATTATAGAATTATTATGCATAGTTACACTGTACTTACTGATTAACACTTTCATTGCGACATACACTACATTGCACCTGTATGTGGGCACCTGCTCGTTGAACATCTCATTCCAAAATCAGGAGCATTAATATGAAGACCATTCCATTCATCCATTGGACTGCAAGATGGTGAGCATGATTCAACGCTCCAAAGAAGTAATTTCCCATGTCAGCGATCTATACACCACTTCTACCAATGCTTGGCATTGCGCAAAGTGATCTTAGGCTTGTTTGTGGCTGTTCGGCCATGGAAACCCATTTCATGATGCCCCCGATGAACATTTCTTGTGCTCGATTTTGTATACCTGTCAGCAACGGGTGGGGCTGAAATAGCCAAATCCACTCCTTTAAAGGGGTGTCCACATACTTTGGGCCATGTTGCGTAGGTGAGTTAATATATTACATTTAAAAAGTATTCACGTTTGAAGACGCTCCTGAATGGCTGTCTGATGAAATCAGTGTTTATTTTGTGGGTCCAGAGTTATAGAGGCCCCCCTGTGCTGTCAGGGCTTGATCCGTAAGGAGCTTATTGCCAGCATAAAATTACATTTAGCCAGGTGATGTCATGCCTGGAATTATGAATTGCCCTTAAAGGCCCAGCACTGACTTCACACCACATTATTAGGATAAACGAGTTTGTTTCTCTGGTACAGCAAGCCAAATGTATATTTACGGTAATGAATGGCAATAGACAAGCTATGGTGAACAAGTTCTCTATCCCTAGGGTCACACCAGACAAATTGAATTTTAGAAATACAGTAGGCTCAATGGGAAAGATTCTTTAATATTTATGGTGTGAGCTCTTATTAGAATTCCAAATTCTATGGCAAACAGCCGATGCTCTTTTTGAGTCCTGCTGTTTGAACAGTACTCCAATTGTCTGACAGAGAGGAATGAGGGAGCAGTATAGCAGACAGGTGAAAGTTCCTCACCAGTTGTTTTTTTTTTCCCTTTTTAAGCACAGACCCCCAGGTGAATCACTTCCAGACAGATACCATTCAATAGTTCATTCATTATTTCAGTTCTGGTAGACTGTGTCTGGTAGACTCATCAAGCTTGGCTTGAAATCACAAACGCTCCGTCCTGCCAAAGATGTTCAGCTTTCTTGTATGACTGTATGACATGCATTCATTACCTGCTGGAGTCCCTATTTATAACAGTTGAGCTAACCATCATGTGATACACTATTTAACAATAATGTTGAATCAAAATGTCCCAGGATATGAAGAAGTATTGGATGGACTGAATGTTTAAATCAGACCCAGGAAACAAACATGTGAATCCTTGCAAATAGAAGTCACGGGGCATTAAAGTGCCAGGTTGGTTTTAGAACCGGATACAGCAGGTTCCATGACAATGTGGAAAGTTCCCTTTTTAGACCTGACTCAATCATGGAAACAGGGAGTTAGGTGGTGTGACACTTTATTGTCTGTGCTGCAGCTTGTGTGGTCGGCAGGTTCTTTATAGAATCCACTGTTCCTCCTGGGAGGGTAGACGTGGAATGATTCATTATGATTTGTTTAAAATCCACACAGACAGAAACATCTTTTGACAGCATGGGCGTTGACAGGGGTTAGGGGGTTCATCCTATTTTTGGCCACAGGCGCAAAAAATGATCTCATCCACTTTCCGTGTGGGGTCAGCGTTACAGAACAACCAATATATACAATATGGCCGACATCCCCTTTGATATATTTTTCAAGTAATACTTTGTATGTTTCAGTTTCGTCAAGAGTTTGCCTGGGTGTCTGTGTCTGGGACAACATGGTATCAAGCAATGAAACTAAACAAATAAGCAAATTAATGATTGCATTTTAAATGGAATTTCCTATTACTACTTAAACCTTAATAAGTGACCTAAAAATTAAAAAGAATTATCTATGTTTAACATTGTCTCAGAACGCATGCCAAGTTTAAAAGCTAACATCCATCACAAGTTAACACGCATCGTGCTAACATCCATCACAAGTTAACATGCATCGAGCTAACATCCATCATGTTTGTTTGTCATCGTTCGTCACAGTCATACTTAACTGATTTTGTCTAAGTACAATCGGATTTACAACCAGGCACATGGCTCACAGACCCCCAGGCCCCCAGGATCTCTGTAGTGATGACAGTCATTTCTCCAACGGAATCTCCCCACAATCTCCTAACACATTTATATTATCCTGAATATTAGCTGAGCATGAAATTTCCCATGAATTATCCTAATTATACGCTTGATGTTGATTTGTCTGTGACGCATGTGTGTGTCTTTGCATCAAACGATGATAGGAAGACCGTTCAAAAAGGATAGACAATGATAATCTCATATGAGTTCCCACTCGTCAACACAATTACAATAATAGAACCCCCACTCCGTTCTGAGGCTGAAACTTCATTAGCTAGCTGAATTTTTAGCGGCAACCAAAAGGCAAGTTTATCATGTTATTGCGAGCGTTGGTTCTGGGTTGCACAAGGAGTCGGTAGACAACGTTCCATTCCAAAACAATCAGCGCTGTGCCAGTTCTATTGACAAATTTTTGACCCAAACTTAGCACATGGGCTTGTCAGTAGCTCAGCTAGCTATTTAGCTAGTAAAATACTTAAACAAATGACCTGAGAGAGGCAGAGCAGTGAGGCCTTTGTGTGGTTTGCGAGGAGAGAGCTGGTGACATATTCGTCATCTCTCTAGACTTCTCACAGGTCATCACAACCCCAGACAGGAGCGTAGGAGCAAGTCTGACATTGGGGGGAGACACAAATTTAAAAAAAAACGCTTTTAAATGCTTTTTTTCAGACAAACATTACCCTGAAAACAGCGGGTTGGTATATGAGGTCAAATTGAAAATAGAAATCTCTAGGTAGATGGTTAACATAGATGGTTAACATGTCCCTACACATTGTTTCTAAAGTTATGGTATTTTGCTCTCAATCCCTCAAACCTTGTGATACTTTTAGCACAACAACTCACACTCTGATCGCTCACACCCTGTGATACTTTTAAGCACAACAATTCAGCGAGAGAGAATCTCTGGTCTCAGTGAGAAGGTCAGATATACATGCCTGTCTCTTCTTACCGTAAGTGCTTAGACATTTCCCTTTGCTGTTTTACTTTTTTCCCCTCTTGTACTTCGGTCTAGCATTTGTCTCACATTAAAATAGTAATGTTTTTACCATCCACGTGAACCAGCTGGGAAAAGGGTTTTGCTACACTGCTCTTAAATTCAGTACTTATTTCAAACATAAAAATTTTTACTAGTTTCTTAAATTTCAATATTCCTGAGCATTATGTAAAGTCACATACCATTAGGTGGGGTATATGTAGCTGGATATATTGTAGATTTATTTAACAATTTATCTCAGATACTTTATTTTCCTGAAATGATCTATGTCAAAAGAGACACGCAGCGCAAGCAGAGCACAAAGCAGTAGTTTGGTCAAAATGTTCCCGCTGTTGGCGGTTATCACTTCATCACTTGTATTTGACGAACTTTGTGAGGAATGATGTGTCTTTTACAACCCTTCACTCTCAAGTACTTCAGTAATCAGTCAGAGCTCAGGTCACTCTGGCTATCCACGCTATCCACTATCCTAAACAATATCAGGCCATCTTGTATACTTATAGTTACCAAAATAGTTGATCACTGAATACCTATTTTATTGTAAATACAAATTTAAGTTAAAAAATTTATTAAAAATGTCAGATTTTCTTAGATTTCTCAGTTCTTAAAATGTTCAGTGAGGCAAATCTTACGTGAAATAACAAACAAGATAAAACTGCAACCCTGGCTTTTCTCGGTTTTTTCAAGACAAGTGTGTTGGAAACGGTAGTGTGTATGCCAGGTGGAAGACCAGCTTACCAGCCGCCGTGTCACGACTCAGTAAAGCTGTCATAACGGCACTCTTGTTTCCTCCCAGGCAAACACTCACAGCAACTAAAACTGAGAAATATTGAAAAAAGTCTGAAGGTGACAGGGCTCTTAAGCCCACACACACGCCTAACAACGTTTCTGGGTGGTCAACTGTCGGACAGACATCTAAACAGATGGATGGTTACTCTGCAAACTGGGCCTGGGATGGTGATCTAACGGATATGGAAATTTATTCTGATGTGACGCTTTATTATTGGGTAAATCATTTAATTCTTCATGATATAGCCGGTCAGTACTATATTGTTTCCATTTTAATCATTCAGTCACATACATTACCATTGGGTGTGCGGTTTTAAATCCAGGTAATCTGTGAATGCTCCAGCCGCTCTGGGGCCTGTTTCATATTTAATGTCTAGCCATAGCAAACTGCCAGTAATATTTTTTAATTGCCCAAACTTCTCAGTGTTGGGGACCTGAGCGCTTGACCCCGTCTTGAGAAACACTACGGAAACCTGTACTTTTCAAACACAGCAGGAGGAACAGCTTGAAAAGCTTGCACTGTCGATTAAAAAAATAGCCAACATTTAAAATGAACTCTGCGAGTTTCTGAGAAGAAACAGATTGGGTTTTCTTCAATAAACTGAGCTTTTTGTGCTGGATATGCTGGGGCTGGTTTTTTTACCCCATGGTTTAGAACTGCCGGCTTTCAATGGTACGGCTGGGCGTGTTTCCCTCCAATAAAAAGAGAGCGCTGAACATTTCACACACCGGTCCTCTGGGACGGCTGGGAGGGGTCCAGGGCTGAATGCGTTTCTGGCAACAATTAAAAAAGATAACGGACCGTGCAACCCAGCACGCATGCCTCTGTGGAAAACAAATTGTAGTCGGACTAGATTTTGGCCAAAATAGTGTTGAGCTTCAGGGTCGCACTGCATTGAATCAGTATCGTTTCAAATCAGTGCACACGCAGTGCAGTTTTAATGTGTTGCTTTTAAACTCGAAAGTGACCAACACCGGTAACCAAAATCGTGTGTGAACCAGTGGTAAACTTCCATTGGACAGGAAACCTCAGAAGCCTACGTTTCACTGGGTTTCTCTCCAGGACCCAAAGGTATGCCTTTAATGAGCAGGGCTCGGAGCCCACTTCACAGGAATTTACTTTTGTGGTTGCAGCCTTCTTTACTTGAATCTTAAACCATGCTTGGATAAACCAGAACCAAAATGTAAAGCCTTTAAATTAAAATGGGGAAGGGTGGACCACCCTATCATGTTATAAATCTGTTTTCCTGTTTTGCTGAACCCACTGTATATTTCTGCACAGTAGTTCTCTGTGTAGCATACATATTTTTAAACGGTGAAGGAATTCTACAGGTTTAGGATTCTAGGTTCTACAGGTTCTACAGGTTCTACAGGTTTTAGGATTATCAAATATCTTAAAAATCATTAAAATCCCCACCATCCACTAGAAATATCTTAAGAAAATGAATAAATAGTGTAAATTTTGTAGTGAATAAGTGCAGGCTCTGTGCCATCCCATCCAGTCTTTCCTGAAACTGATCAAGATAAGTAATCAAGCACTTCCAGTAACACCCTCAAGACATACAGTTCAGACTCACTGCTTTGCTTTGTCTGTAATTTTTGGGCCTTTGACTCTGTAAACCTGTCGTGTCTCTCTCTCCATGGATGACTACTTACTCAGCTCCAGTGGGCTGAAACCAGGATTAGTGGTCTGCAAGTCAAAGAGGAACAGATGTGTCAGAGTGACTGAAGCAGTTTGCAGGTCCTTCACTCTCAGGTTCTCACTGATTGGGCGGGGTCCGTCTGCTGTTGATATATGCAGTAGCTGGATCATTTTCGCTCATTGTGCAAAAAATACATTTCTATAAATGTATCAGGAAATTCATTTTTCTTTGTCATGCATAACCTGTGATTGAAAACCTGAGCTTGAGCCTCCTAGGCAGGGGGAGGAAGAACTCCGATAATTTCTTCAGATTATTTTGTGTAGGTTTTTTTTGTGTTCCTGACACATACAAGTTGCGAAGCAGTATAACAATGCAATAGGTGATAAATATTAATTTGGAGGGTGTGTAATGATACAATTAACGGGAGACACAGTGGCCCCTTTGCTATTGGTGAAGCCACCTAGTCTGCAAAAGAGGCTCCAAAGGTTTATTCTGCTTGTTATTCCCTCTTTTTGACTTCTACTCCATACATCGTTTTTATTTTTTTTGTGCCATAAGTAATGTCCTCTAAATATCTCCATGTGTCATGTTTAGTATCACAGAGTGTGGGGGACTGGACTGGGAGTTGTGCTTAAGAGTATCACAGAGTGTGGGGGATTGGACTGGGAGTTGTGCTAAAAAATGATCACAGTAGTGTGGGGGATTGGACTGGGAGTTGTGCTAAAAAATGATCACAGTAGTGTGGGGGATTGGCGTGTGATTTGTTGTGCTTAAAATGATCACAGTAGTGTGGGGGATTGG
>JAOYSI010022206.1:0-34521 GCA_025775065.1 Hiodon alosoides | reverse complement strand
TTTGTTTTTAATCCACTACCTCACTTCCAAAAGCGGAGGCCTATTTTTTTTGCAAATATATATTTATCCGTTTACAGATTAGGCCCTACTCTTTTTATTTCAGTGTAATGTTGCCCCTCTCTCCAAAGACTGTGGGAGGGTTTCCTCTTGAACTTGTAAAAGTCACGGCTGGACATTCTTCTCAATTTCAGAGCGCTTACTTCGCTGTTCAAAAAAGTGACTCTGGCAGACTGAACGCTAATGAAGAAGTAAAAAGTGAAAATGAAAAGTCTAACGTTTTTGACACTCACAGCGTTGCTATGGCAATTCAGTCGAGCTCGGCAAAGGGGTGAGTTAAATATTTGCCGTTGTAATCGCTTTAGTCAAAATCTTATTTCTTTCTTTCTTGATTTTTTTTCAGAAAAGACCAATATTTTTTCCCCAAGCAGTATCAAATTATACATCCACAACTACTTATTAGTGATCGTCTATGCTACAATTTGTGGTTTATTTATTTCTAAAATGTCTTCGATTTTCCAATAGAAAATGCATGCCCCAGTCTATTGCGATCCGGTAATTTAGAGAAGATGGAACGGAATTCCAATATCCCTTTATAACCGATCAATCTACCGTGTTCTAACATGTTAATGTTAAAACATAACTGCAACGTGTGGTTTCTGCGAGAAATGAATATTAATGCGAGATAATGAATTAACAGATTTTGTTAACAATCAAGAATGTAAAAACGTTTCTAGTTCTATAGATTGTTCATTGATATAATTTTTGATGTTCGATTTAAGTTTTCTTTTTTTTTCATGACAGTTTAGGTAAACTGCGGTGTTATTTTAAAAGCCTGAAATTCTCAATATTTGTACACAAATACATAGTACACAAACTAAAGTAATTAAGGCAATTTTAGCCCATACTAGTAAATAGCAGTAGGTCTATATCTTTTTCTGGCTTTTAAACGGGCCCAGTTCCAGTTGTGAAAAGCGATGGCGTTTTGAGGAGGGAAATTAACCCCAATCAACAAGACCTAACCAAAATTACATTATCTTTAATTTTGAGGGCTACTTTATCAGAAGAGTGGTGTAGGTGAGAAAAACGAGACCGATTCCAAAATGTTTCAACGCATTTTAAATAAATTGTCAATCCTTGTATTATACAAATTCCTAAAATAAATCCACAAAATTCATATTATTTACGTGTTACCGCTATTAAGTCCCGTGCATTCTTCGATTTGAAACAGCTATTTTGAATCATAGGACGCCTGCATATTTATTCCTCATCCAGGTGATACAATCAGACATTTTTGCACAGTCGCAACTAGTTTAAAAAGAATGGGTCGATAACTGAGCTACAAACATATAGAAAAATTTTAATGTTTATTCATAGTTTTTTTTTTAAACGTCATTTAAACGTTATGTTTACTCTTTCCGTATAATTATATTGCTTTCAGAGCCCAGTGGCTCACAAGTATTTTCAGAGGAGGAACTGAATAACAAAAACGTTGAAGCAGTGCAGGTGCTAGGCGCTCCCAGATAAACCTCCAGTAGCAACAATGAAGATACTTTTCAGTTACATTTCATTGTGATTTAATTAGAATCCAACACATTTATCATATATATATATATGTATATTAGCCTATATTTGGCCTACATATTATATATATGCAATAGATTTGACTACATCACCATGGTAACTATGATATTGTAGTTAGGCAGTTGCATACTGCAATATAGGGAATTTAGGCAAGACACATCGAAAGTAAGTTATACTAAATATAAACTAACATGAAAGTTTCCAGTGCTAAACAATAGTATATTTTGTGTCCAATTGGCTAGGCAAAACAGCCACCGAGATAGAGCTCTGAGGTCTCGTTTGCCGAGGTGAGGGCAGAGCGTTTGATTTATTAAATTGGAAAGATGCGTCTTTTACATCAGACTTACACAGCTGGATTTACTTTTTGGGCTTGTGAATGCATTATTCCTACATATTGCATTTAGGCATGGAGACATGGTCAAGACGATCTGCTGAAGTTCAAACCAAGCATCAGAATGGGGATGAAAGGTGATTTATGTGACTTTGAGCGTGGCATGGTTGTTGGTGCCCGACCATGTATGAGTATTACAGAAACTGCTCATTTTCTGGGATTTTCACCCACAACCATCTCTATGGTTTGCAGAGAATGGTCTGAAAAAAAGAAAAAATAACCAGTTAGCGGCAGTTCTCTGGGCGAAGATGACTTGTTGATGGCAGAGGTCAGAGGAGAATGGCCAGACAGATTTGAGCTGATAGAACGGCACAGTAACTAAAATAACCACTCGTTACAACCGTGGTATGCAGAAGAGCATCTCTGAATGCACAACACGTCAAACCTTGAAGCAGATGGGCTACAGCAGCAGAAGACCACACTGGGTGCCACTCCTGTCAGCTAAGAACAGGAAACCGAGGCTACAATTTGCACAGGCTCACCAAAATTGGACAATAGAAGATTGGAAAAATGTTGCCTGGTCTGATGAGTCTTGGTTTCTGTTGTGACATTCAGATGGTAGGGTCAGAATTTGGCGTAAACAACACGAAAGAATGGATTCATCCTGCCTTGGCTGGTGGTGGTGGTGGTATAATGGTGTGGCGGATATTTTCTTGGCACACTTTGGGCCTCTTAGTACCAATTGAGCATCTTTTAAAGGTCACAGCCTACCTGAGTATTGTTGCTGACTATGTCCATCCCTTTATGACCACAGTGTACACATCTTCTAATGGCTACTTCCAGCAGGATAACGCACCATGTCACAAAGCTCACATCATCTCAAACTGGTTTCTTGAACATGACAATGAGTTCACTGTACTCAGATGGCTTCCACAGTCACCAGATCTCAATCCAATAGAATAACGGTATATTTGCATCATGGATGTGCAGCCAACAAATCAAAAAAAATAATGCAAATGCTTAAACACAATTAAATTTAATTTGAAGTTTATGTAAATAAATTTCAGTAGCAGTTGCATTTGAACAATGCAAGGGTTTTTTTTTGTCATTTAAGCTATATTTCTGCATTTTAGATTTGAGTTTAAAACATGTCAGTTTCATTCATATTTTTTCGTATAACTGTCTCATCAGTGGCCCCTATCCTAAAATGCAAAGCGCTGATGTGCAAATTACAAATTATTCGCAGTATACTTAAAATGAAAAAAAAATTAGGTTTGACGGTTGTGAAGGCCATAATGAAAAGTGCATGTTTACTTTGTCCTTCAGTCACCCTACACCGAACAACTACTCTCACAAGCTCATTTCCTCTGATCTGTGCTAGTCCAGTTGCTCATCAGCCAAACTGGTGCCCTCTCAAAGGTGCGTGAGGAACACGTGCCCATTAACAGGCGCTACTGTGTTGGACAGCAGAATCCGAAGCATCTGGGTGATGCTAAATTTAACTGAAAACGTTGCGATCTTCAACTTAAAATTAGATAGTACCATGCACCTTGCCATGATCCCTTATGGAACTTACCAAGCGTGTGTGAGGCTAGTCACATATGAAATAACCTGAACGCGCTTTCAGCTTGGAATATAATCATGTCAGCATGCTGATTTTGGGTTTTCATTTTCGAGGTCTTGGAAGGACCTGGCCTGGTCTGTTTTAACATTTCGATGCACAATTAGAGCCCCTACCCAGGTGGTGTTGGCTGCATGGCAGTAGTGAAGTTCCCTGTAAGTAATGAGTTTAAAGATATGATGATGTACACCATACAGAACAGAAATGGTGCCACTTCTCTGAATTTGACGGAGGATTCGTGACACTAAATCCTGTTTTGGGGCTTAAGATTCTTATCTGAGATAACGCTTGCTTATTACTCATTTTGATTCATTTTGGTTTGACCTACTCCTGTATTAGGCCCAGGTCAAGTCAACTCTCCCGTTGTTTTCTCAAAAAGAAAGGACTGATAAAACTCAGCAATTTTGGTGTGTTGAAACTAGGCGTTGCGATTCATTATGCTAAACCACTGTCAGTTAAGTGGATCCTGTCTGTAACCCTGCACAACTAGGTCTTTCAGTCTCAGCCAATCAGAGCAGGCCTAATAACACTTCTGTTCAAGTATAGTATAATTTGACTTTGAGGGTGTAGTCGTTACGATTTATGCACAAATGCACAAGGGAACTGCTTCAGTTTGGTATTAATTAGCTCAATAGGCAATGTTTTGGTTCCCAGTAACATGCATGAAAGCTGAATTATTTCTGTTTATCCTTTGATCTTAGCTAGTTCCCAAGTGTTACAAAGTCTGCGTTAGTCATTATCGAATTTCATCCACCTGCTTTTAGGCAGCAGAAAACATGCAATATAATTATCATCGGGTGCGTCATGTATTCAGATGAGGATGAATTCGCACAGTTTTCCCGTTTTTCCAATGCCATCGCTTTTTCAAAAGGTAGGTAAAAGAGGTGTTTAAAAAACTCTCTAAGACTGCTCCCACTGTCTAGTAGTCAGACAAACTACTTCCGTGGAGCCTATTTTTTGCTGGTGTTTTTGCAATTATTATTATTATTTTTTTTTTACGGACAATTATTTTTTTTTATGGCACAAATGCATCTTTGTGTTCATTAGTCATTGTTGTCTAGAACTGGGTCTCCTAATACTGGAGAAATGACTTTATAACACTTTAAGAAGAAAATCAATACATAATTCTGTGACAATGATAATGGAAAGAAGAGCTGACTATAGGTCGACTCTATTTTGGTCAATAATGACGATCAAATATCTAGCTATAAAAAGTTGCTCTTGCTCAACTAAATAATAACAACATTAAAAAGGCCGTAAGTAATATGCTCACCGAAGTTTAATCTGGTTGTATGAATTTTACAATGTCCTAAATAATGTTAATACAAACCAGTGCAGTAATCATGACCGGTATTGGCTTATTTACTTCAACAAGGCACAAACGGCAAACTAATCAGGATTGCCGGTAATGTAAGGCTGTGTTTAGTCTTCATGTGTATGCAGTGAAAGAGGATCCATCCATTGCCAATGGATGACATCAGAGAGAAAACATTTGGCCCACAGTCCCACCTGTTCATCTCGAACAAATATATTTTTCGGCAAGCTGTCAGCTACCTGCAGTACAGATACGCTTCCTTTGTTCAGTTTTTCATTAGCTATGAGAAGATTTTACAGTAGACTAATATCTTAGGCATGATGGATAAGTGTTGGCAGCAACGGTATCACTTCACTTGGCCGCAAAACTTCGTAAAGTTTTCTGTTTCCCTCTGACTGAGTGAATACTGACCGCATGAAGTCTGCTCTTTATGGTCTTTGGTCTTTGAGGGTTACTGACCACGAGAGGTCTGCTCATTAAGGTATTTGAGGGCTACTGCCCACAGGAGACCTGCTCTTTGTTGTCTTCTGACTACATGAAACTACTGACGCTAGTCTTTGTGGGTTACTGACTGATACCGTAGTAGCTGTGAAGCTCTGGCCCTGCTTGAGGCGTCCCCTGTTGCTTCCCGGTTCTTACTGCAGAGCTCATTGTGTCAGTTTCTCTCACCCCGTGAAACTGCTCTGCTGGGATCTGACCACACATCTGGCTATATAGATGCTCCTATCTTGTGATTTCGAAACTGGATTAATATCAGTAGATGTTTTCTTCAAACAATGCAGAGGAGGGCTAATGATATGTCTTTAAGTGCATCCATTATAGGAGAATGCAGTGCAATTAGAATGTTACTCTGCGTTTGATAGGGAGCGATAATTGAACCTTTAAGTACAAATTAACCGTTGGCTGAGGGAGCATTCTTCTCCTTTCTTGTGCCTTCCCTGCATTTTAAATAGCACGCATATTCTCAGACTGGTACTGGAGCACATATCTGCCTCACGTTTGTGTTTAAGTGTTGAGTTTTTGTTTGAGTTAACTGTTTCACTAACGTGGCAGGATCCAGGCATTGTTATGACAGGGAGGAGTGTAGAGGTCATGAGGCCATGGTTAGTGTTGTGAGTCGCAGGTGTGAATTCAAGGTTTGGGCCTTGCCGTACCTCTGAGAAAGGCAGAGGAATCTTCAGGGAATATCCTGCTGTTTGAAGAGTGTTACAACCAGGTACATATTCTGTCCCCAAAACAGGCGTATTTTAAGAAAATTAATGGTGCTGTGGTAATAATGGGGGCGTGCATCTATAAACGGAGCTCATTAATATTCTTGGGTTGATTAATCGCATAAATTAATACCACTGGTCCATGCTATTCATCGTGGTGGCGTTCTGCAGAGCTGCAACAAATAGTGCCAGATTTTTCCCTTTGAGAATGAATTAATTCTAGGTTTACCCATTAGACAAAATGAGATGAAAGGGAATATTATTCCATAAGAAACAATGAAAGCCAAATAAATCACTTTGTTGAGTATATATATTTATTTATGGTGAGAACGTATTTACTTATACAAGACAATTAGGGAGAGGAATTGCAATTAATGACTATCAAGTAAAATTACATGGTATGCCTTGTAAAATCAGCTGTCCCAATTGGGTTCCCTTGCGTTTAGGCAGGAGTTTGAAGGTTCTGTCCTTGGTGCCATTTCCCTCTCCAAGCCCCTTGGCATGCTGCACTTAGCTCTACAAAGTAACCAACGGCGCAATATCTCAAAAAATATATTAAGCGTACAAACCGGGAAAGGAAAACCATAATGTGATTTGTGGAAATGTGATTTAATTCATAATGCCTCAGAAGATATATGGGACAGACTAAAGATTGTTTCTGGACCGTAGTAAATCTTTATTATGGGTATTATTATTGTTATTTTGAATGCAGATGTGCAGAGCAAGCTAAACCCCTCCTGGCAAAACATGAGGCGACTGTGGAAAAATGTTAACAGCCAGGGGCACGTAAAGTAGAAACGGCCTAATGTGTGCTTTTTGTTTGATAAGTTTAAGGGATATGTCCTTTTGGATGAGGAATGGTAAGAATAGAGTGTTAGGAACACAGCTTTAGGTTACAAGTCACTTGACCTGAGGTTCTAGGTGTCTCTTTCACATAGGCCTCTCTGTCATAAGTTCCTTTGGACTCCATTGTCTAAGGGTAGTAGTGTCATGGTGGTGTTCAAATCCCCTTGTTTCATCATTGGGTAACAGGTCATCCTAAGGCTAGCACGGCATTTTAAGTCTAGGACCGCTTTAGGTGGGTCCATTGCAGTACTGTGTTAAGCCCTGGACACACTGTCTGATCAGTAGTGACGGAACTTTTTAATCCCAGCGTGTTCTGCCTTGCGATGCGATCTTACAACATTAGGTGATCAATTTCAATTGCCTTGCAAAGGTTCAACATGTTGAATAATTTGTGACAGTTGTTGCGCTTGCATGAAGTCAACAACCAATGAGTTCACATTGTTAGGTCATATGACTGGCCTTCCAATCAGACTCTTCCCAATGGTGCTTTTACCAGCAGATTTTATGTGTACATACATTTCTCCTGGAAAGAGTTTTGAAAAAATGATGCATAATTTGTACTTTGAATCTATGTTTAATTCTTAATATTGTATATTATATAGTGTAAATGTGGTAATATTGCAATGAATTTAATGTAGTGCTACCTGTAGGCAGAAATTGTGAAGCCAATTGTTTTGAAGGGGAAATTGATGATCTGAACTGGGTATTCTCTTTCATGATTGGCGGAATAATCTTTTGGGTCTTCAGACCTAAAAAAGGTTATCATGAGCACCCTGCTCAGGCCTCCTGGTGACCCATGGTTTTACCCAAACGCGCCTTGTTCTTATTAGGTTGGCACCAGTGGCGCCCGCAAACAAACTTTTTAAACAAACCAAAATAATATAGAAAATTATTACATTTAAAGACTGAATTAAATGTAAATGAATCAATCAAATTTTCAGTTGGAATGTATATTTTGAACACTAAAGGGAAAATACTTAATGCCAGTGCAGTGCATCAAATTTAAGACTTTTTAATGCCAAACCTTAATTTTTGCTAAATCAAGTTAATGTCTATTAAGACATTTTAATGGCCTGTTTGTGACGACCCCTGGTGTAAAACAAGGGGTGTAGGGTTGTAACATTAGCCATTAAAGAAAAGACATATCTCATCTAGCTGTTCAGCAATGCTAATCTTCCCAATAAAACTGTAGCCTCATAGCATTTTCTAGATGGCTGCCGCAACTTTTTTGCATTTTTCAGAAAGTTGTTTTAAGTCTCGTACCCCCGTCGTTGTCCACAATGCTTCAGTGCCAGGACTTTGAAATAGCAAACAGGGAAAACCAGCTAGCCAACTCCGTTTGCCATAACAAGAGCCGGAGAAACCCCGGGCGTAAGCTCGTCCTCGATCACTTGACTGCAGCTGAATTTATAAATCGGGTCGATTCCGTCCAAGCTCTTTTTCTTTTTTTCTTTAGGTGAACGCCTTTTATCTTTCTTTTAAAGATAAAACTGAATTTTCTTTCATTTGGAAGAAATGCTGCACCAACCTGAAACTTGATGGTTCTACTTTAACGGGGTTAACTATCTTTTGCAGTACCGGTCAACTAATGAGCTGCTGAGCGGGAAAGAGAGCCGTTGAGAACGGCCAAAAATCGTCCAATCACATGAGGTTAAAAATATAAAAACAATATTGGTTCGCTACCATCAAAAGTGGGAGTGTCCGGGGCGCAGAGAGCTGCGTCCTGTTGAAAATCTGAAGCAACCAATTAGAGAACAGCCTCAGGTCACCTGCTTGCCAAACGTTTAAGGACCTACATACACACTCATTTGGCCAGCGCCCTGCACGCGGAAATGAACCAAATACAGTTTTTGACGTTGACGCACAGTTGTCTTCTCCTGTCAATCAATACCAACATTCCTGCCATAGCCCGATTCACTGAGTTTCTACTGTACAGGAGCAATGTCGGGCAATGTGCTTTACACACACTTCTGTGTGGTTTCTATGTGGCATGACCACCGCTAGAGAGGTGACCGCATTGTGGCCCGGGCTTTAGAATGCTCCTCTGCCAACCCTTAAGTGATTTTAATATAGGTATGCATAGCCTTTGCCCTGTCTATTCTTTGGTGAGACCATGAGACTTTTTCGCTAAACAAAGGAAACAGTGCCACAATTTTTTTATTAGCAGTAGTTTTAATAGATATGATCCTCCTAATAGTTTTTACAGATAAAACCGGCGGTGACTGCTGATTGCTATAGGGATTTTTTCAAAGCCAGAATTTTTATGTCGAATATCAATCGCACTGGCGCTTTGTTCAGAACACTGGACATTACTATATCGTTTAATCATTTAGCCTATTAACTAGTGTCTTTTAGCATTAATAATGTATCAGTGTGAAGGATGTGATTTTGTAGTGGTCCGAATTTTTAATGACTAATCAGTCATTGTATTGAATTAGACACAATCAGCATAAAATCCCCTTGATTATCATTGACTGGTTCCGGGCCTGTGGGATCGCTCACAATATGCCAAATGCACTGAGAACAAGGGCCAAATGCACAGAGAACAAGGGCCAAATGCATTGAGAACAAGGGCCAAATGCACTGAGAACAAGGGCCAAATGCATTGAGAACAAGGGCCAAATGCATTGAGAACAAGGGCCAAATGCATTGAGAACAAGGGCCGATGTAAATATTCTGCAGGGTTTTTGCTTTGACAGTTTGACAGTTATGTGGAGTGGACTGTCCTATAGCACCTACAGTTTTGTTAAATACCATTGAGTGAGTAATCCAATTTCCCCCTTGTCGCATATAATATTCAGTGTTTTTAGAGAAATCTGTCCAAGGCATTTCAAAAAGCTTCTAAAGACTACACGTACTGTATATGTTAAATAACAAAATTAAAAGTAGTAATGACATTTGTTTTAATTTTACTAACCATTAACCAGTTAAATGAAGTTAAAAAATATCAAATTAACTGTTCTTTGCGTTTTACCAATTTCCCTGTCAAATTTATTTTCGAGAGAGACAATTATTTAAATCATAAGTTTGTTGTATGTTCATCAACATTGTTTGCCACTCAGTTCATATTAGAGATCCATAATTTAAACCATCTCATTATATTACAAGAAAAATGTTTTATCAGATGCATATACCATTAGAGACACATTTATGATACTGAAATGCACTTAAGTTATATTTACCAAACCATCCATCTGATGCACACCTGCTTCAGTCTGGACATATTGTTCAATATCTTCAATTAAAGCTGCATATTAAGTGAGGAAATTTTGAAATCACATACCCCCCCACCACCTGCACTACAATGTCAGGTATGAGCTAGGTGGAAATTTAGGTCAGCATTCTTCTCCTTTGGTTTTTGTTTGTGCCCGCTCGGGTAGCAGACATTTTAATTTGAGATATATATATGCTGCTCGCATATATTCTGTCACCGGTGTATCCTGGGCCCTTTCACAGTGTCTCACATAATCCCTGTCTGTCTGCCACACGGGAAATAATTTGTTCGTTTGAAATAAGTTAATATCAGCTTGTCTGGAGCTTTTTAGCTATTAGCTGACTGACCCGCAATTACCGCTACTCCAGTTTGAAGACAAAAAAAAAAAAACCCGCAGCCACTGTGGAATGTGTTTGCTGTGCTTCTGTCCCGAAGTTCAAAAGCGCCACTGAAATACGGTCGGATTGACAGAGTCGTTAATATGCCGGTGCCTCCAAGTTTTAAGGTAATGCTGGTGCACCTCCGGACTGGAGCCCTCGATTGAAGAGCGGAGGTCTGCATTCTGCTCTATTGTCCATCCCTCCATCCACACCGGTCTCCTTTTATTCCCTCCTCACAGGCCTGGCATTTATATAAAGGATTTCATGGGAATGCAAGCATTAATCAATAGCAAAGCAAGTCCGAGACCTTCGAACAAATTTATGAGTATTAACGCGACATTTCGCGCGGGGGCTGCCAATTAGGCCAAGCTCGGGGAAAAGGGGGGGAAACCCAGCGGCGCCCGCGTGGGTTCCAGCGCCGGTGATCAGAATATTGGACTCCGCGGCGGAAATCGAGTTGCCTGTCAAGCATCCATACTAATAGCCATTTGGCTCTCCCGTGACTGCCATTTTCTGAGGAGCGCCATGTACAGCCATGGCCTATCCTCTCCTTGGGGGCGTGCTAAAATCTGATTTCCATTTGTCTCACACTACACTCATTGCTGTACCAGCAAATAAGGTGTTATTGAAATGTCTGTTGGAGGTGCTTAGCTCTGATTCATTGGCGGTAAGTAGTGCCTTAACAAGTGGAATGAGCTTTTTAACATATTTAGAAAGGGCCTTTCACCGCGGGGCCTGGTTTGTTTTTTTCTCCCAGTGTTCTAATTTTCACTAGAAAAATATGACCTCCGGAGAATTCTCCCGTCAGCTGACTGAATACACAAATGCCTTCTCATTGTTTTTCAAGAGTTGCACCATTAGGGGGGAAATATTACGCAGTATTACTCCTATTGGTTTGGGATATCACATTTACGTGATTGAGCATTTCAGGATCGCCCCTGATCCGAGGCCCGAGAGCGGGGATGTAAAGGCTCATAGCGGTTGCCGCAGCACACGGGGACCAATATCTGCCGGCGAAAAACAAGCAAGCAATAAAAGCTTCCCAATGCAGCAGGGCTGCCGGCAGGTGATGGAGGAGAGTATTATAAAACGCTTCATCCTGGCCTCCCTTTGCAGTCTCTAATTTTTAGTGTGCAGCTTGTAGAACAGTTTCACCAGGGAGCAGTTATTATTGCGGAAAATTATGTTGAACAAGTGTAATTTAGAAAAAAACTAAATTGTTTAAAAAATAATAAGGTGTCAGATTTTTCTTTATACATTTAAAGGTTTCTGGCAAACCTAATAGGTTTTTTTTTTTTTTTAATACCATGCTTTGCATTTTACATTTATTGTCCTGTAGTTAATTGAATGGTCTGGTGCAACCAAATTAAACACAAAGGCTAAATGACAGCAGAAGTTTGTGCAAGCTTACCTCACAGTATTATTATGTTTAGAGCATGTTTAGAACTGTGTGCTAATGTTTGCTTCGTGATTAAAAGGGAACTAGAGAAACAGTATTCTGGTCCAATAATGCCAAATGTAGGCTAATAAAGCTTGAAATAAAGTACAGGACCTCATCATGGTTATTATACTTGCTTCAAGCATGGGAACAAGTGGAAGCACAGAATGATTCACCACAGTGATATGCCCCGGGGATAATCAGTCTGTGCATAATTCTGGGAAGTTACAACATCCTCCCAATCCAGCGCTGTGTAATTGAAAATACAGATGAATGAAGGGAGTTCATAGTGTTCTTCAGGAAACCTCTGAGCAACTGGACGGTGTGGAACACGCTGTCCTAAATATATGGGAGACGCTCCACTAGTGCTGTGATAATTACATCAATCTGGGTCGTCCTGGAAAATAAAAAAATTATAAATTATTATAAATTATTATTGCTCAGACAACTATTGCCTGAAAAATGTATGACAGCAAAAGAGAACATTATTAATTTTCCTTAACTGATTGTCTAATGTAGAGTGACTCGGGGCGAATACCCTGGCACGCGTGGCGGCCATTTTGAACACAACTCCTTTCTCACTGGCAAGACAGCGATTATTCCCTGATGGCGTTGAGAACTTGTGATCCGCGTGTCCAGCCACTGCATCGCGCCGCTTCAGTCGTGCTTCGCGCTGTGCTGTAAGATGTTGTGCGTCAGGAAGTCACCAATGTAATGGAAGGAACTGATTAGAATGAATGATGGCGAATATCTGAAGAACTGAACGGCGGTGATAGGTTATAAATCAGGCCTTCTTTGATCATTGCCATGAGCTAGACTTTGAAGATGCAGCCCTTTCTGTATTCAGTATGTTTTTAATTGTGCTATGTAACATGTCTAATCTGACTTTACATACCAATGTCAATAGTTCTTTTGTTTATTTTTCTTTATTAAACAAATCCGTTGAAGTTGCATAGGAGAAAAATGTTTTACAGTAGAGAAAAAAAACCTGTAGTTTTTATGAGCGGACACATTGCTGTGCGCAGAAACCAATCTAAACCTGCCGAAAAGCTGTCAAAAATAATAAACGTCTAAAATGCGGCAAACATCATCCCAACTCGCAGTTAAACCAGCAATTTATGGAAAGGGTAATATTCTTAATCTACATCAGGAGAACGCCATAAAACTCCGAAGGAAATGAGTTCCACAGACCGTGGCGAAAAAAGGCCTAGATCGAGTGGCTGAGGGATTTAATAGGTTCCTGAAGGTTAAAGACGCCAGAAAAAGTCAGATTGTTCTGTCTGTTTATAGAATGTGGAATAGTCAAAAGTCTTTGTGGGACACAAGCGGGACCTTTTTTTCCATCCCTTAGCGTTTGAAATTGTGTCATCTTCCTGCATTGGGACCCAGATACAGAGATTTTTCACCTTACATTTTAGCAGTGTCACATGGCTTATTCACTGACCCATCTCTCAGGCGCCGTTGACTAGTTGTTTCATTTGGTAAATGCTGATTGAAGTCCCTGAACACAGGAGCCTGGATGATATATTAAAAACAGACACTAAGACAACAATAGCTCGTTATTATTTCACCGACGTTTCAAATATACAGAATTTTGCAGTTTTAATATTTTACTCAGTGGGGGAGAAACGTTGGCTGCTGCTTACTTAAGCGACGGGAATGGGGAAAATCTATGTTTGGTAGGAATGTGTAATTACTAGTGCACACTGTTAAATGGGTTATGTTTATGTGACGAGAGCCACACTGTGCTGAAGAACTCTTCACCAGTAGGGAGGAAAAGTGGAGAAACGAAGGTTGGTACGTGATACGTTTTTGTTTGCTTCAAAACAGTTTAATGCAAATGAGGGTGGTTTATTTTAGTCACTTAAAATTAGAAAAGTAATGTAGTTGTCGACAGTAAACAGTATAGTAGATATCATAGCCCCCAAACACCACACCCAACTGTCCCCCCGCGCCTTAGGCTTTGGCCTTGTCGTGATGAGGAAGCACCAATGAAATTGAATGAAATTCTGACTAACGTGACTGTATTTCATTCCAGGGTGTGGGTAGGACCGATTGGGACACATTAAAGGAGATTTACCACAGTCTGTGCTGTAATGCTGTAAATTACAATGATTGGTTACCGCAGGGGGGGTGACATTGTTGCCATGAGGTGATGAGAGGAGCTAGATAACGACCCTCAAAATGCTGATTTCATCAAGCAGGCGGGCTGGGGGAGGGGGACTCTCGGACATTGAGCTTGGCGCTTCTCGCTTGTACAGTCTTAGTACAGTTCAGATAATAAACATGTGTGTTCCATTAGGTTCCTCTCCAGGGGGCAAATTTGCTCACACAATGGCCCAAGTAGTCTGTTCTCTCAACATTTCCCTCCGGATCTAATTTCTGAATTAATAAAAGAGATTCAGTCGTTGATGTTTCCAGACATTTTATATTCACACGCCATTGAATGCGATTGTCTAAAATACAAACCTTAATGTTCCTGCTAAAACAGATATGTTACACCACAGGTTGCTGAAATCACAGATTGTTTCCATTTCTCATTTCTCGTGACCAGTAAAAACTACAATTCAGTTGTGTTCTGTCGCATGTAAGGGAATAGAAAACCATAAGCCAGCATGATTACCGAAGCAGGATTTTGCTTTATTTAAGAGTAAATATTTGAAGTTCTGTGTCATGATCTGAATCATATCTTTTAACATTATGAATTTGAATGACTGTTGAACATTGGGTCAGTTTAGTAATGTCAGTAATAATTATTTTCCTGAAATTTATTTACAAAACTATTTTAAATGGTCCATTAATATTTTTGGGGTTCAGTGTGTACTAAAATACATTTTTTCCCCAGAACTGATTGTACATAAATGTACATAATGTATATAACATAGAATGGATCAGGAAGAAAAAATTCAGGTCGGAACGCTACCTTCACTATATGCTTGTTGGAGAATGAGCATATAGTTGTACATTGTTATATGTATTAAATATATGCCTTAAAATAATTATACATTTCTTGGAATACAGACATTCTTTTTTCCATTTTGCTGTCTATATTCCTTAAACAGATCATTTTATCATGCTGGTAATGATAACTGCATGAAGCAATATCCTAGCAGATGTGGTCACAAGCAGTATTTTGGTACGTTATTTTCAGTAGCACGCAAACAACCAGTCAATCACTCTGTTTTGTTATTTTAACCATTATTTCTTGACCAATGAAGATTGTTGAACTGTAGCAGGAAAGTATGTTATCCTTTATATGCAATGGATGATATCAGAGATATCACCCTTTTTTGCATATAAATGGTAATGTTACTCTTTATATGTAATGGAAGGTAATGATATTTCTTTTATATCTAGTCATTAAATGTGCAGTTTTATGTTGATTAGAAATAGGCCTTCTGATAGACATTATATGGATTTTCACGCTGGCTGCTTTCACGATCTATGACAAGTGTCTACATGCCAAATTTTGTGTCGTTCAAATCTGGAATCTGGAATTTGCCTTTTTATGGTCAAAGTTCAAATATGTGTGGTATCCTTGTCTTCTGAACAGCTGGAATGTATACGCAAAGTCTGAACCTATAAATTAAATATTGATTGCCGAAATTTGATTGGCTGGCCATTTAGCCATCTTTTGACATAACAACCTTTCCTTTGCAAAAAAGAACGTAGCTTATTTGGTTTCAACTGGACAAACGGTTCATGAGAGGAAGATTTTAAAATGATTTTTATAGATACAAGGTGGCGGAAAACCCATCCGGACTTTAATGGTTCTTTAATGCATGTTTTTTTTCCTCATGAGGAGATGGAACTATGAGACCTATGTTTGTCGACTCTTGGTCAATTGGTTCAGGAGTGATGGTCATTTAGACATGTCAGTTTGACATGTCACTTTAACACCACCAACGCCATTTTCTTATGGTTTCTAAATTCACACCTGACATACCTACCCATTTTGTGAGTTTTGCTTGAATGGTGTAGGTTTTATAGGCATTGTGCCTATGAAAGGAGAAGTAATTACAATAGGGTCCCAACAGCTTTACTGCTGGGACTCCTAGTTATTTAACTCATAACAAGTAGAATGTTTTTTTTATCCAGAAATGTCTCTGTGCTACAAAATGTGAGTGTGTGTTAGGGGACCAATTGTAAATTAAAAGCCTGAAGGGAATGACTGAAGAGAAAGAAATTTACCTTTGAAACCATGTCTAGACATATCGTATATTACTTGTGTTTGTGTTAGTTTAAGCTAAAGGTTTAAACAGCGCCTTTCCTGTTTACAAGTCTAGCTAGCCTGTTAACCTCTGGTTCAAAATATTTTGTCTGCATATCTGCTACAGCTATTCATCCTTACAAACACGCAGATATATTTACTATTTTACTGTAATTATTTGATACTTAGAAAGACTGTGTTTGTTAATGAATGTCATTTTGATGGTAAATTTGTTCCATTTTAAGTTTCTCAGTGAAATTTTTGTTCACGTAGATGAATTTGTTTGGGTGTTGCGACAGAAAAATGAATAAACCAATAAGTCCCAATACGAAGAAATACTCAAATCACAATTTCAGTTTTGTTGATGTAATACATTTTTGGAACAATGTTGAGAAAACATTTTCTTTTAGTTTTGAAGCACTTGGTATGCCCTTGTGAGACGATTGTCAAAAACTGCACACCACATGAATAACACAGAAAATGACTGACAGGCAGTATAGCTACCATAAACCATGCCTGTCACGGGTGAAGATTGACCAATGTGTCACACTTTGTATTAAGTCGGAAGTTAAATGTAAGTACATGGTAATTACATATAAATGCAACCATGCCCTGTGTAAGTCTCGCAATTTTGTAATTGCATTAAGATTAGGGTTTGTTTGGGTTTAACTTTAGGGTTAAGCATAGGTTTATTGGTGGTGTTATGGCTCAGGAGACTACATGTTCCACATTAGCGATTGCGTAGTTAAATGATGTTGTTTCAGATTTACAAAGCATTTACAAAGGTGTATATGTGTAGCCGTTTAATATGATGGTGTGGATGTAATTTGCCCTTCTGTTTTAAAACAAAACTATGAGTAAAGAAAAGATGAACTCTTCAATGTTTGCTTCTAATGAAACAGTCCTTGCCTTCCTACATCAGCTCTGCTCTTCAACATCTCTGTATTGTCTTGATTTACTCCAAGCTGAGAGAGATTTATTTATGTCTTGTTCCATTGGATTTTGATTGATGCTTATGCTGTGTTACGTTACAACCTTGAGTGTCTATTAACTCCCCGCTCAGCAGCCATGGGTCTTTCTAACTGATCAAGAGCGGCGCCGATGGCTCTTTTATTCAGACACCATGGGCTCTTGCCACTGACAGTGATGTCATTGAAACACAGGTGGGTCGCACACGTTTCAGCTCCCCCAACAGAAAATGACTCGCATTATTTTTAGAACGGCAGAAAATTGACTTGATCTTGTAGGTTGACCTCTGTATCCCTTTACCTAAACTAAAAAAAAAAAAGATCTAAGGGGAAGAGAACACTTTTGTTTGGGACAGGGGTTCCAGAGGTGACCCGCCACTATGCATATTAGGGTGGAAAAGACATCTGCGTTCTGCAATTCATTATTAAAAAGAGGTCTGCCAATATTATATTCTGTGATCTTGTAAACATTGTGCTTTGGATAGGCTTTGTGCATGAAGCTCAGAACACGGGGGAGAATAAAAGCTGTACTGATCTCCTGGCCTACTGATCGTGTGTAGGTATGCAAGGGAAATTTATGAGGAGGCGCCGGATTGAAAATCATACTTATTGATCTGCGAGAGAAAGACAGTTCTTTCATAGTAGACTGCTGTCGAGGCAAAATACATCAAAGACTTTTCAACATCTTGCCTTAATTTCCTCTTTGGCAAAAAAAAAAAAAAATCCACAGATTGTGTTCTTGCTTTTGTTTATTTTTACTCAAGTATCACAAGAGTTTTTTATATAAAATAGTGCAGCCAGTGCCAAATTTATGTTTTCTGTGGAAGTTCTGCAGGACGTTGGAAGGTGGGAATTGTTAAAACATCCTGCTTTGCTGGAGCGTGCTGAATGGCCATTTATTTCTGTACATGACTGACTCTCTGAACTCTGGTCCAAAAGAAAACTGGAACCATAGGCTATCCTTCATGCTTTTGAACCTGATAAATAGTGAATGACTGATTGTAAAAACTTAATGTAAGAAAGCCCGTGACTGACTGCCAATTACCAGTGTCGTTATCATTTGTTCTGGAATTTGTGCATTTCTGACACGCATAATTAGAAGTGAAACTGCTTGTTGTGCTGGAATGGCGTCGGTGTCTACAGCCTTGCCTGGTTTCGTCTCATCTCCTCTCTTCATCTGAAGATCATGTCACAGCAGAACCCACAACTGTCAACGATGGCAGCTGAGGTCCACCGCTTTTCAAAGACCCTTCATTTCTCACTGTGGTTTGTTCCCAGACAAAATAATAAGATTAACATGTTATTTACGCCTAACCTTCAGAATACACTTGATGATGTTTCACTTGTAAATATGAAGAAATCATGTCACGAAAAGCGAGCAAGAAACTGTCTAAATAGTGAGCAACCAAACTAAACCATTTTCCCAGGCATTGAAGGACTGGCTTAATGAATACAAACTAGCTGTCAATTTTGCAAGGCTGTCTTATTTCTCAAACCTGATTAAAGAGAATAAAAAACCTTAGAATGCTATTCAGTGCAGTTCCGGAAAAGCAAGTCTGCCCATGACCTCGTGACTCCTCCACACCACAATTATTTTCACCATTAGTTTTGTGTCTCGGTCCCTCACCATAAACTGTCCCCCCATACCGGGAGAGTGCAGACATTCGACTGGTCTCTTCCAAACCACCTACCTGCTTTCAAGCCAAAAATAATTTTATGCACAGCAGGCCATGCAGTCTTAATGAGAGGGTCTCTGCTGATTGGAGAGGAAGAGTGTCCACTATATATTATATAAAAATATAAGAAGTAGACGCAAGTCGCAAATTACTGGAGGAGCCCTGTCTCCCCTCTTTTTTCCTGCTGAACATTGTGAACACTGAGCTTATTCGGTTGTCCAGGTAATTTGATCCTCTGCTGAGTCGTGTACACACCAACAGTGGCCAGTTCTCACTTATGAAGTATGGCCAAACATTTCAGCATTTTTTTCATACATTAACGATTCAAACGGTGTATTTTGTGGTTTATCTGAAAGGACGTGCCCACCCCCTTCGACAGACCCTCAGAATGCACTTCTCCAGCCCTCATTTTGCCGCTGGTACAATGTAGAAATTCTGTTGACTTAGACATCCCACGCTGGTTGAGGGGCCTGGGTTGCCGCCCGTAAGCGAGGGCAGTGAATCACCGCACCGTGGCATTCAACAGAGATAACACTACAGCTATAACAAGACTCCCCGCCACTCGGATGAATATAAAGGGCTGGGAAACTGCCATGCCAGGAACTGTTGCCATGTCAATCAATTCACCTCTTACTGGACCACTCAGATGCATCCACTCTTGCGTTAGACCCCGGGGCAGAAGTGCTGGATCCGGCCACGGATCTCAATGGCAATAGTCTGTCAGGTGCTCCAAAGGCTTGAGGCTTGGAGGCTCCTGTTTCGTTATGTTTCATTCCAAAACAGTGGAGAGAGCTTAGAGTGCTTCATTTAAATTATATATATATATATATATATATATATATGCCTGCTACCTCTGTTGTTGGCTGTTAGTGGTGAAGTTCCTCTGTTTAAAAAAAAAAAAATGCTTACTGTTTAAAGGGTAAGGTAATGTTTTTCCATGAACCTTCAGGAGCGCAATGTGGAGTAAGGTAAATGTTTAATAAACACACAGCACTGATTCAGTCTGGTATAAAGTGTTACATTCAATGGTATCTTGTTTTTCATAGCTTGTTTCCCACGTGCGTTTAAACTGGTAAAATATCTATTACTTAAGCAAACAATTTCATCATCATCTACCTTTGCAAAGAGCTGATTCATCATAGTACAAATTATGTAATCACAGAAACTTTTATTTTTATTTTTCTTATGGATCATTTGGTATTCTGTTAAATATTAATAATAAATGAAGGTGTTCTTCCATTTTTTGGAAGGTTCGTCCTGCTTTGACAGAAATATGGGTCCTTTTATCAGACAGAAATACCTGTCCTTTTAGTCACCGCAAAAGAATGTACAGGGTCTCATGTTAACTTTTGGTTTAAAAAAAATATGCATCTCCAAAGGTTCTTTTTGACCCATCAACTTCACTGAAAGCCAAGATTTCTGAGCATCTGAAGTCTCAGACAGTGCTGTGTACGTCGCTGAAACCATGGGATGTTATGTTACAAAAGCTTGTCAATGTTAATCATTTACAATTATGTCCTGTGAGCGCTGAACACTCGTGGGAACCAGGCTTTTTTATGGTGAAAAACCTGTTGCCTTTGTGCAGTGCTGGAAGTATGGGGCTGGGAAGTTGTCACTCCTCAGCAAACATTCTTAATGTTGTCAGGTGACCAATCGTGAAGGCTGTTGCTGGTGAGCATGTCGTATCAGAAGACCATGACTCTGCGTTGTGGTTTAGCTGTGCTGTCTGCAAAACTTTTCTGCAGTTTGATTTTTTTTCTTCCTGCGGAACCATGTGCCCCAGAACATCTGGAGCATTGCTTTATAGTCCGTGAAGAACAGCTGGGAGTCATTTCCACGCACTGGGCCTAGACTTTGATTCAAACTCACTGTTCCCACGCGGCCCCCGTGCTGGGGACTGCAGCTCACAAAGACATTCTCTTTCTCTGGCAGTGAAAAAACAACATGTTGTACCTTTAGTTCGCCTCTTTTACTAGTCTCCATTTACATTCCTGTACAGGCTTTTCAAAAGTGGAATTTTACAGAATGTTCTCATTCTGTTTTTAAGTCAGAAACAGTTGGTTGTTCCTTTTCAGAATTTTTCTGTTTATTTGTGACATTGGGCACTTTCCTTAATTAAGATATGACGCTAATGTGCGTGCGTCTAATCCCAGCAATGAATATGTCCGGATGAAAATAAAAGCAACAAAAAAAGAGTACAGTAATCCAATTACTGCATATCTGTATACAAAGGAGATGTCTCTTCCTCTTTAGATGGGAATGTCTCCCGCTGTTCTGCTCACAGACTCGGTCCTCAGCCCTGAATCGCAAAATTCTGTGAATCTCGTCCTCAGGTCAGCCTATTCTGTGTCATACGTATGGGTTGGCCTAAAAGTATTTTAAAACTGGGATTAGCTTAAGCACATGACAAAGAGTACAAAGCAAATAATTGCTGCGGCAGTAATATATTATATAGTTAGCTTACCTCATTAGCATTATTTAATTGCCGTGCAGTTTTCAGGGCTTAAGCTAGCAGACAATGCTGTCAGTGAGCAAATGGAAATAGTGAGATGATAAGTGTGAGGCGAATAAAGGAATGGAATGTAGTGCCTGGATTCTCGTTCTAATTCATTCTCTGCTCTCCTTCACCTCTTCCCCCAGGTCTTTTCCCCGCTGTGTTGAACCTGGCGTCCATGGCCGAGATCAGCACCAACGCCACGTGCGGGGAGCAGAGGCCGGAGATGTTCTGCAAGCTGGTGGAGCACGTGCCAGGGCAGCCCGTTCGAAACCCACAGTGTCGCCTCTGTTTCCTCCGCAGCGACAAACCCTACGGTATAGCCCTCTGCCGTGCATGGGACCCTCTGGGGATAGGTTTTTTTTTTTTTTACTCTCAGAGAAAGTTCACATGTTGAAATCGTTATAGCAGAGGGCTTTACTGACCGATTTCCAGTGCCGCTTGGTTTTGCACTGACATACACACAGCGATATAATGATGTATTTTTCTTTAATGTATCCAGATCGGCAACTGCGATGTTTTAATTTTTCTCTCCATATGCTTCATAAGAATACAGGGAAGCACAGCATTTTCCTTTCCACAAATAAAAAAAAAATCTGTTACTTTCTCATTAAATCTAACAGATGTTACCAAGGCCCATAATTGGAACTCTGATAGTAATGAGACACGGAAGAGCCTTGTTCTGTCGTTACAGTATTCTCTCTGACAGAGCTTCCAAATTCATTTTCAGTAATTTGAGAAAGAAAGGAGAAAGGGCAGCGTATCTTTTTTTTAAATTGTCTCACAGGTGATGAGAATTTTCTATTTTAAACATATATTTCATTTCTTTATGTCATCCATCTAAAACCGCTGCTTTTTTAAGTCTAGCACTTAGCCATCATCTTCACCTGCATCTTTATAACACTTATTAATTTGCTAGCTGGTGCTGTGTTTGTTACCAGCCAACATAGTATAAAGTAGTTTGTTCACTTGAGCATGTGTTGAAACGTTCAGCCACCTCATATCTGCTGCTCTTGCTATGCCCAGCCCAGGATTCTAACCTCTGGTCACATGGTTTCCCTATCTACTACTCCAGACCAATTCCAATACTCCGTACAGCTGTCTATATAGTTATAACCTCGGGATACTTCGTTTTGTTGATGTAATCCTGGCTAGACAGGGCTAGGTTTTATAGCTTATAAACACACATTGGTATGTCTCAGATGTTTTCATGTACATTATGTTATTCTTGTTCAGAATACAACTGTTATTTTATGTATTTACCAGTATGCAGAAGTGATAAGCTCTTTCAGAGCCAGTGGGAAACAAACTATTTTGGAGCTTCCGTACTTAAGATTCCACCTGTTGCCAGTTATTAGGTGATGACGGTTACAAATGTCTTGGCAGACTTTACAGATGCAGATTAGTCATACCAGTAGTTTCATCAATCCCCATAAAAATCGGACGATTTGTGTGGCTCATAATCTTTACCAAAACACACTAATGCATGTAGGATGATTTTAATAAGGCAATGAAAGTCTGCCGGTTGAAAAATATTCTTTATTTCCCCATTTCTATTCACTTGATCTCCCAGATAAATGTTGGGCAGATGGCCTGCCTCGCTGTTGGCATTCCCTATTTTTAAATTAATGTGATTAACATAAATTCCAATTAGAGGAAACTGAATAACAAATGAGAAAAACAATTTTAAATGCCCGGGATTCTTCCAAATTAAAAAAAATGTAACGGAGTGACCTAGAGGACAAATGATTTAACATCTTTCTTCATCTTATTGAACAAATTAGCATGCGTAACAGCAAACTATTGCAGCCTTCTGGGTGTGTCTCAGGTACTTCATCTTTCCATTAATAGGTAACGCACCTAATATGGAACATTTTAGAAAACACTTATGAGCGTCTGTATAGCGAGGTGCGCTAACAAGCTTGGGAGGGTATCTGGAAAAACACCTGAAAACCTTTATCTGTGTCTGCCGCTTCGTTTCAGCTGCGCGACTTTCCATTAACAAAAATTGTCATTGTAGAGCGCTGGATAATAAAGGCCAATGATGTGGAAATGCTCCTTAGGTGTGGAATCGTCATTTTTCCGCATGGATGGTGTTTAATGACACTACATCGCTCCTCCTCCCAAAACCCCAGAAGTTTATTACCTGAAATAGCCGTGACTCTTGCCCAAGCAGGAAAGTGCCTGGCTGATGTTTCTATCGCTTCTGCGTTGTGAATTTCTAGAGCGGCACCCCATTGAGTACGCCATTGATGGCACAAACAGATGGTGGCAGAGCCCCAGCATCAAAAACGGCATGGACTACCACTACGTCACCATCACGCTGGACCTGGGACAAGTAAGATCCTCCGCAAAAACGCACGCTTTCGCCATGAAACCGCCATGAAGCTAATCACCTAAAGAAGTAAGCAAAAGTTGGCAGTGTGTTGTGATAGCTGTATAATCGTGACGGCGTGGTACGAGGCTTGTAAGGCCTAAAGAAGTAAGCAAAAGTTGGCAGTGTGTTGTGATAACTGTATAATCGTGACGGCGTGGTGCAAGGCTTGTTTGCGGTGCTCCTCACGAACGAGAGGGGTTATTTTGGATCCATTGGGCTTGGGGATGCGTGGGAATATGCAGGCTGAAAACGTACTTTCGCTTTGTGCTGTTTGAGTTTACAGACCACCTTGTCTGTCTGTTTGGAAGAATGCCTGTTCCAGGGGGTTTTGTTTGAACTTTCCGATCCCTAATGCCTCAGCTTATCTTTGCTCCTGTCCTGGGATGAACAATGTAGTTTCACTGAACCACTGTAAATCGCCCCCTTAAAAAAAATAGATAATATTTTCCCTGTGCACCCATGTGACCCGGTGGAAGTTTGAACTGGCACTTACCAATGAAAACAAGCACTCAGTCTTAGACATTAAGACTGTCTGGAACAGCTGCTACTGACCTGCCACAGGATATTGTTCAAGTCACTGAGTCATTGTTTATTACTATAAAGTTCTGGAGTCCCTCTGGGAAGTGGAACAAGTTTAAAAACATGTGAATGAGGAATGCCCTGCAGTGATTTTGTGTGTGGAGGTGGGGGTATCATCAGGGTCAGTCCTAGAATTAGTCCATTCATGGTGACCCTTCACTGAGTTATTGAGTTTGGGGTCACCAGATCACGAATGCTTAAGGTGAAGGCCCCTACGACATGACAGAAACAGTGGACAAAGGACATCCCGTCATTCACAAAGGCATGCACATAGCACATACCACTAACATAATACAAAAAGGAAGCGGAGGATTCAACTTTAAAATTAATTAATATTGCCGCCCTGAATTTATTATAAGGTCATACAAAGTTGCTACTCAGTCACAAATAGAGGACAGAACAATTTAAAGATTAATGACAGGATCCAGTCATATCTTCTAGCCGTAACCTCTGTATGTAACGGATTGAACCACGTGCGTGCAGTCGTGTTGTAGAAAGTAATTGTTCATAAATCATACCCGCTGTGTTTAATTGGTGGTTGAATTTTGACATGTAGAAGTGTGGATGCAGCCCTGTCTCGATGCTAATGAGATTTACCCCATCGATCATTTCTTCAGAGCTTGTCAGCAACGTGACAGAATCACTCTGGCACGTCATCCCAGAAATGTCAATTATGCAGGCTTAGGTTATGCAACCAGTTGAAATACAATTTAATATTTATATCATAGACAACATGCATTATAAACAGTTTTGTTCTGTTTTAATAAACCACTCAATAGAAAAATCTCATTGCAACAAAGACAAAAACAAGTAGTACCAGTGGCATGGTAGTGAGATAATGTCTGTTTAGCGTTTTATTGCCATAAACATGAGAACATGTTGGGAAGATCTTCTTGTTGATGAAACAGAAAATGTATAAGATTTTCTGGTCCCTCTTGCGGATGGGACTGTACAACAAAGCGCTGAAACTTTGTTTTGGCTCTGCATCACGGGATGTCATTTGAGGCCGCTGTTACTACTCCGGCACCACAGAGTGACTGTGTTTGTCTGACTGCCTTCATGCCGTCGCCAGGCTGCAGAAGTGAGCCCACGGCGATTCCCCCCCGCAGAAACACTGGCTGTCACCCCACAGGTTAACGAACCGCTCCCCCGTTAGCGGTGCCAGCGATGCACGTGGACGTGTCGTTATCCCCGGCCGCGGCAGCCCTCCCGTTTCCCCGCCCTCCCTTATCTGGGCGCTCCACTCCAGTGGAAGCGGGTGGGAGAGAAAATGACAGGGGAGGACTAGGGTTGGGGGGGGGTTGTGTCTGCAGAACTGTGCTTGTTTGGTGGGAGAGAACTCTGGAAGGGAGCCGTCATTGTAATTACGCCCTGGCAGTTCTACCACGATACTGTCCGGTCGCTGACTTAGCTCTCCGCCGACTTCGCTCGAGCTGCCCGCTGCGGATGCAAAATCACATCTATCTGGTTCCTCTCAACCCTTCACAGCCATCCCGACATGTGCTCCAGCAGTATTTCACCAGACACCTCCGTATATGCCTTGGTTATTTCCTCAACACTAATTGGGACAGTAAGACATGTTACTAATTAGTGAAGATATGGTGGAGAAGAATGATAATGTCATACCTATAGCCTGCCTCTTAACCAGGACTTGGTATCCGGTGTAAAAATAGTTGTTGTTGTAGCTAGCTAAATAATGGTTTACATTTTTAAAATCTGTCAGACAATTCTGGAAAGCTGACAAAAAAAATGGTAGTACACTTTCTTATCAATTATCAGCACATGAAATCAGAAATCTCTTAATTATACCGTTTGCAATGAATTTACCTGTAGCGTATTGTTAATCTGAAGGCTCTACACAAACATTGCTTCTTTTTATTGCTATATTGTTCGAATGCATTCAGTTGGTCCTGCAATGTATCACTGTGTTTACATCCAAAATCCAGTATGGAGAACATGTCTAAATCAGCACTTCATGAAACAGATGACGTTGTTAGCACTCCAACTGCTTGGTGACAGCAACTACTTTGTGCAGAATCAGTGTTGAAAAAGCAGGTGGCCATTTTCTGCGCACCAGTCAGAAAACGCAACATCATGGATACATGTTCATCACATGCTTGGTCTTTGTTAGGTCTGTTAGGGAGATACTGTTTCTGAATCTTGGTTGCAAATCCTGTCATCTGCTCAGGATATGACCAATCCAATAAACACTGCTCCAGCTTTGCAGATAAGTAGAGAAATGATTGTGGAGTCAGAACCACTCGTTTATCATTAAAGTGATTTATGAACCGTTTTGTCTCTTTTTAGTCTTGGGTTTTTTTGTTGTTGTCAATAGTCTGATTTTTGTTCTGTGTGCATCACCTATACTCGTTAAGGAGCCCTGGTTCAAGCTGTCTGTGTCTGAAGCAGGTGCTGGGTGCTTTCTTCCCAGATTGAGACGTAACTCAAGCGCTTCACATTTTAATTAATATGAACATGAAAGCTGTGCAGAGACTCCCAGACATTGTTGTTGGCAAATATCCCATCATGAGAAAAAAAATACAGTTACAGCATGATGTATTTGGGGAGTATATTATTCTTTCTTACGCTGGAAAACGGGTTTGAGGACAGTGTGTGGAATAAATGGTACAGTGATAGGTTGCTGTGAATGATTTGTGTCATTTAAAGATGAATCAAAAGCGACTAGCAAACTCTGATTGAGTTTATAGTAAGAGCAAAACATTGAGCAAAACAATTCTAGGATTGAACTGAATGTCTAAGCATGTTGTCAGTCTTGATAAATAGTGTACAACGTGGAGTGTGATTTTATTGTAAATTCATAAGACACCCTTTACCTAAACGCTCTGAATTAGGAGTGAATTCACTTGTTTTTTTTTAAATAAGGTTGCGGTTTTCGGTTTGGGAAACAGGAGAAACACGCTGGTAGCCAGCCTCTCTAACTTTGGAGAGAGTTGACACACTTCTCTATCGGGGGCTCAGTCTGCTATTCCGTTTTATATAAGCCGCTGTTTGCTTCTTTGAACCACAAATGAACCTCCCTTTTATTCGTCTATAAACAGACAATCACTTAATGTGCCTTCTTATTTCATTTGTCATTTTTCAATTTAATTTTCAGTCATTTCTGTGTGACAGTGGTCAACTTTGCATCAGAGAGCGTTAGACTGCGAAAGGTGTCCTTTATGCACTAAAGGCTCAGTTTGGTGTGCTATTGACAACTCTCAGGCTGCATGCCTGCATGTGATTTTCTGACCATATACTAATGGTGAAGAGTAGTGTGTCTCTTGTGAATAGTTACCATGAAATATGAGGCATACGCCAATGCTGTAAATATCAGAATCAGCACTGGAAAAGCGGCTTCCAGCTGAATCTGCCGACATCACAGGACCATGGGTCTGATGGCATTAGTTCTGAGTGACAGAGACGCTTTTTTCCTCTAACACTCGCAGATGGCACTGAATTACGTGGTTTAAAACTGTGCTGAATTTGATTAGATCCTTCTTCAGTTTTTCCAGTGTTACGCAACACGTACTGATTTTTAAAGAGCCAGTTTTTTCTAAAATGCTCTAACACCTTTTTTTGAATGGAACAAAAGATAATTTGAAAAAATCTACTTTTCTTCCATAAAAAGTGTAATAATGTGTAATTAATATCTGGCACTAACAGATTATCCACAACTTAATCTACAACCTTGACCTAACTTGTTGCTTTTTACAGTTTGGTTTTACTAAACATAAAACCCTCAGAACAAAATTACAATAACATTTTTGACTATCCAGTTCTGCTGATATTATTCATGGGGCCATATGTTTTATCACATAGCTTAGAGTACCAGAGAGTTATGTGTTTTTGTGTCTTCAGTCATGAAGTTCATGACGGTGTGACCGTATATTAACCAAAACCGTATGCTTGTACTGTAGTTTCTGTTTTAATCTGGGCTCGATTTTTTTCAGTTGACCGCTATTCAAAAGTGTGGCAGGGGAGAGAACTATCCACCGATTGATAGAAACGCAGCAGGTGTCTGACCTTTGACCTGAAATTCACAAGATGCTTAACACGAGCGATGAACCGGGCTATGATCATCAGGTCACATTCTGTCCTATTTTCCCTGAAACAGATGTGGCAGGTTGGGGTCTTAACGTTCATCCCTGCTGTCAATCAACAATTGCCCTACCCCCCCTCTCCATTCCTAGCTCCTCCAAATAAAGGAAACAAAGGTCTTTTGTAACGTTCCCCCTGCTACCTGACTGGAATCATATTCGATTTCAGCAAAGGGGATGAATTGCAGGTCTGATGGGTTTCTCTCTGTGTTGTAAATGGTGAAATACAACACTGTTATCTACAGTAGATGAAAGAAGCAGTGAGTCATTTTTGAAGTTGATTGTGGAGTGCAGTTTAGGCGTCTCTTGTCACGAGAAACACATAAACATGAAAAAGCCGGCGACAAAAGACTTCAGTTTTTGTTTTGTTTGTTTTTTGTTAAGTAATGGTTCAATGTCATCTTGCCTCAAAGCATCTTCTAAGATTTTTTTTTGGCAGATGGAGTGTTAAGGATGCTGATCTTTGGAGCTATGCAGATGAAGCTCAGGAGTATACTTTAAATACAACTTTATCACTGTTCAGGTTACCTAAATGTGAAAACTGATCCACACTCTTGCTGCTCCTGTGCGGAGTATGTGAAAGGAAGGGATCAAGGGAAAACAGACTCTCCCTCCTTCTCGATTTTCTCCTAGACCTTCCAAGCAGGATCCGCAGTTAATTACACACAATGTATATGTCCATTGTCTTTGGAGTAAACACTGGAGGCATAACCATAATCCGCTAATAAGCTAGTCTAATTTCTTGGAATTTTTAAAATATTTTCCCATGCCATGAATCACCCTGCTCAGAATCACAATTTATTTTTCCAGCATGTAGGCAATTCAAGTGTCTGGGGGGAGTTCATTTAGAATACATATTAAATGGGTACAATAAATTCTAAGGGAGTACAACAAATATCCCCTTAGTTTTGGGCTGACTTTAGGTTTGAATACAGATTCTGCAGCTGTTAAAACCCTTGTCTGCAGGTTTTCCAGATTGCGTACGTGATCATGAAAGCGGCAAACTCGCCCCGCCCAGGGAACTGGGTGCTGGAGCGCTCCACGGACGGGGAAACTTTCACCCCCTGGCAGTACTATGCCATCACGGACACAGAGTGCATCACCCGCTTCAACATCACCCCCCGAACCGGCCCGCCCTCCTACACCCACGACGACGAAGTCATCTGCACCTCCTTCTACTCTAAGATCCACCCACTGGAAAACGGGGAGGTAAGGGGCTGGAGTTTTTCTTCCGCATCTAGGAGCCGCTGTTGGGTTGAATATTGTAACGTTGTCAGTCGAAGTGTTGTTGAAAGAAGAATCACTGCTGTATGGCTTTTAAATATGCGTAGTTGTAGTTCTTCCTGTTTGAATAATGTACCTATTTTGACTTAACATTGCAATATAAGAATATAACACGGGCAGCTGCTTAGCTCCCTGAAAATTTTTGTCAAAACTTTTTTCTCATTATTACATTATTAAATTTAAAGCTGTCATCATGCTTCGAATGAAGTATTGTCTTCTATGGAACATTTTAAAAAGCTAACATCGAGCATTATGACATAGATTATGAGGAAAACTGCATCATGACCAACTTTTTTGAGATGCCTGGATCTGATTGGACAATCACAGTGTTATGCCAAAATTGTAGCCATGTCTCGACGAACAGATAAATGAAATATTTTTGAAGTGAATGCAGAGCTTTTTCTTTTTTGGCTCTGATTGTTCAGAACCCATAATTAGTCACCAGTCTCCAAAGAGTCATTGCTAGCTTTAATCTAAAGTGAAGTCCTAAACTGATTACACTTCCTGTGTGACTTCGGATGCAGATGTTAGCCCAAGAACTGAAATGTTATTGTAAAAGAAGATATTTTGCTCCTCTGTAATACCGTTTTTGTGGTAGGTTTGTGATTTGCACACTATCATGCCAGTCCTGGACTGACGTGTCTGCTAATCATTCAGTTATAATCTAAACTATTGTATTCGACATTTACTATGATATAATGTCACTGGGCATTTTAAATTGTTACTAGCTAGCTAGCTACGTTTATTTGTAATTTAACATCTCAATATCAATACATTCTTACATTTCTGTTTGTTATTGTGATGACTGTGTTGTAGCATTGCCCATTCTTGCTACCTTGCTAGCTACAAATTATAATTAATACAAATTTATTTTTTTATTTTTTATTTTTATTTTAGTGCAGATTTCTAAAATCTCAAACTATGGAATTTATTAGGTCAATAACATTTAATAACATTTAACATCAGTACAAACACACAATACACAGCTGTAGGCAAATCAATATCAATCCAACTGTTTACGCCAGTATTTACATTCCCAGCATGTATTTACTTAATTTAAGCCTCCTTTTCTACCACAAAAGTGAACGGCCTTCTCAAATTTGAACTGTAAATGCATTTTTTGAGGCGACCCACGGCAAGACACGTGCAGATATAAATATGAACTCTATAATAACTAAATAATGTACTGTCGTCAAATGGTAAGCATTTTGAAAGCTTTTTATTTTCTCATATTGCAGTGGTTACTGTACCTTTATGTTGTACACACACACTCACGTACACACACACACACACACACACACACACTCACATACACACACACACAAACACACTCACGTACACACACACTCACGTACACACACACTCACATACACACACACTCACACGCACATGCACACTCACGTACACACACACACTCACACTCACGTACACACACATACACACACACGCTCACATACACACACACACAGAAGCATATGCACACACATACATTCCAACAAGCGCATGTGCACACTGGTGGCACACATGCCCACACACACGGAAACAGTCCCCACCAGTGCTGCCAAACCGAAGCTGCCTTGATTCTCTGCATGTTGAAATAACTTTTCTTTTTTTAAATGGACAATTAGGGATTATTAAAGTGCTGCCTGTGCAGCAGACCTGGTTAATAGACAAGTGCTGCTCCTGATTGAATTTACAAAGTCACCCACACAGTAAATTCTTCTGGCAAAAACATTTCATTCACCTCTGCTTGTTGCACTCCCTACCCAGCGTGGCAAAAACCGAACGCCATTGCGCCATGCTGGTGGTAGTGACAGATGCCTTTCAAGTTGATCACGAGGAAGTCTGAAAAGGGTCCGAGCCATGTGCCTGAAGTGCTGGGTTAAAATGCCGCTCGATTACCTACTTAAAATAAGATAAGGTTAATAAATACCTGTTGAAATCATTTTTGCACAAGACTATACCACACAATATATATTGTTTTGCATTAACATCCTCAAGTGTATAATATTGGTACGGATTATGTTAAATGACAGATAAACAGCAGCAATTGTTCTTTATTCCTTTATATATTAATGATTAAGAGATCTAATTGTATGTACTCTGCACCAAAGGACGTAAAGTGACATACACTTGAAATGCTTGTGCATGTCCAGGCTGAGCCAAGACTGGATCCCCTTATTATATTCTGACACTTCACACATCATTTTAAACAGAAATAAAGAAATTGAAAGCCTTTCCTGGAACCCCCCAAAGAACACAACACTATAGCTTTCCCGCAGAAAACTGTCTACACTTTAGTTGTGTAGGCCACACAACATTTTAGATTTTCATTTGAACTACAAGCCAATTAGCATTCTTTATCTCCCTTCTTTCCATTCTTGGGTCCTCTTGCAGTCTGTGTGACTGGTTGCACCTGAGCACGGTCTCATTATGGAAAGTGCACCCAGGTGCACGGAGCTGGTAGCAGTTAAGTGCAGGTCTGTACGCTGCTGGTAGACATCCACCCACCCACTGTTCAGCTGCCCAGGGCACCCTCTGTCTTCTGTTTTTCCCGATTGTGAATGTAGGCATTTACTGAACCAGTTTGTCTAAAATAATTTGATTAACAGAACAACAGCAGTGCCCCTCCTTGAACTGGACTCAGCAGGAAGCGTCCGAATCCTTACGTGCAGACGGTTCTTATAATGCTTTCTGTGTTTTTTGTTTGACCTTCAGATCCACACTTCGCTGATCAATGGAAGGCCCAGCGCTGACGACCCCTCCCCTACCTTGCTAAACTTCACATCCGCCCGTTACATCCGCCTGCAGTTCCAACGAATCAGGACCCTAAACGCTGACCTTATGACCCTGACATTCAATGACCCCAAGGAGATTGATCCCATTGTGACCAGACGGGTAAGAAGCCTTCTATTTAGTGTACACGCACACCAGTTCAATCATGACATCCAACCTTTATTATACCGATAAGCCTCTTCAAACGCTGGCCTCCCTCCCTTGAATGTGTCAACTGGGCCCTGCAGACAGGTGGATCTTAATTGAAAATGTATGTAACTAAGAGATCCTATCATTTTTTTTAGGAACATCCACGTCATCGTGCACTGACACTGGCCAACACTGTTAGTTGCTGAGCATGTCCCGGTATTCTACATAATTAATAGACAGATTGCAGTGCGGTTTCTGAGTGAGACATTTCTCATTACAAAGCCCTGCTCGGTATAGTCATACCAAAGGGACTGTTGATTGTGCAGCTGTCAATAGAATAGCCAAGACTTTGCAGTAAATACTGCATACCGAATGAGCCTCTTTGAAATTGACTTGAATGGAGTATGAGTACTGCGGACACAGATACGATTATCCGCGGAACCTCAGAAGACCGAGGAGAACATTCGCTTTAGAGTCATCTCCTTAACCACAGGTTTGCATGCGTGGGGAATGTTGATGCAAATTTTCCACAGACGTCCGATGTTTGAATGTCTGTTTTTGAAAACCCCAGAATAATTTATTTTCCTTTTCACACTGGTGCTAAATTAACATTTCTCTCTCAGAACGACCAGTCACGTTTTGATTTTTAAACTGAATATGATGAAAGGGTACTCCTGTGGAATAAGAACTGCTGACAGAACAGCTTTTTTTTTTTTTTTTTTGCAGTATTACTATTCAATTAAGGACATATCCGTTGGAGGGATGTGCATTTGCTATGGACATGCAAAAGCGTGTCCCTTGCTCAACGAGACAAAGGTTTGTTGATGTTTTTTGCGTTCAGTTTTAATATTGTACCCCTTTATGAAGGCTCGGTTTGGGCATGAAAGACCGCGGGAAGCCTTCTTCTCACTTGTCTGCCACACGTGGCCCCGGGGGCTAGGGGCCCAACACTGTTTGCGGTGACCTTTAACTTTGTGTGCGGTGAAACACAGAAATTCAGCTGCCAGTGTGAAGACAACACGTGCGGAGAGAGCTGCGAGCGCTGTTGCCCTGGCTACAACCAGAAGCCCTGGAGGGCGGGAACCTTCCTAATGCGGCAGGTCTGCGAGAGTGAGTTCACCAAAATAACAGCCACGTCAAACTGCCCCCCGAATCACCAAGTTTGGACATTTAGCTCACTGATCAAAAGATAGAACCCTTTCGTTTCTTTTAGCACGGTGGCTGATTGATTGTTGATTTCTGCTGATTGATTGCTTTGTCCTCAGAGTGTAATTGCCATGGGAAGTCCGAGGACTGCTATTACAACCAGACTGTCTCGGACAGGAGACTGAGTCTGAACACAAGAGGGGAGTACGAGGGCGGTGGCGTCTGTCTCAGGTGTGCCAACCACACCTTCGGAGTCAACTGCCACACCTGTGTCGATGGCTACTTCAGGCCCTTTGGGGTACGTCTAGGACAGCCGGACGTGTAGGAACCGACAACCTCACTTCAACGCCGCAACTTCCTGTCATTCCCATAGATAGTGCTGATGTCTGTGTTTTTTTTTGCCAGGTGCGCCCGGAAGACCCTGACCCCTGCCAGCCCTGTGCGTGTGACCCCAGTGGCTCTGTTGACCACGTCTGTGTCCCCGATGAGACCCGGGCAGGAGAAGGTACGAGCATTCGCACGAGACTGAATTCCCGTAACTCTGACAGCCTCAGACACCTCGTTACCTTTGACCCACGGGGACGTTGTCACCGTGCCGTCGGCTTACAGGTTTGACCGCTGGAGCTTGCCGCTGCCAGCCGGGCTACGAAGGCGAGAAGTGTGACCGCTGTTCTTTTGGGTTCACGGGGTTTCCACAATGCGTCCGTTGCAACTGCAGTCAGGATGGGGGTCTGAACCAGGACCCTTGTGAACAGCCCTGCATCTGCAAGGTATGCACTTCTGCTATCAATATTTTGGTGCTTGGGTAGGTATGTTTCAGATATATAT